>VCCN01005929.1:391436-414459 GCA_006491835.1 Architeuthis dux | reverse complement strand
CAGCTTGGTTATAACGTGGTGGCTTTCTTGGACCCCAACACCCGCCTTATAATGGGACGTCTGTATTTATTTTCTATAATGTTTATAAATTTGAGTTTTAGTCGAAAGCCTAAAAATATCCCAATTAAAAATGAATGTAAAAGAATCACTTAGTTTTGTGTCAGGAATTTTTCCCAGGATTAAAGTGTAGTAGATTTTCTCTTTAGCTAAATAAGATATTTTTATTGATACTTAAAAGTCAAGCACATCCAGATATTCTGTTTAATGAACTCTCCACCTTCTCTTTCACACTCTCTAGATGAAAAGTAATTAAGAGGAAGAGATCAGATAGAAATGAAATCTACCACTTGTTCATTCTGCACATTCCTGACATAAAGCTAATAGGTTCACTTTTTTGTAAAGTTATTAATCTTTATTTTAATGTCACTTTTTTAGTAATGTCTTTGGTACACATATAATAGTGGGGTCCAACGATTAAAGTTATTCCCCTTGAAAACAACAAAAAAGAGAAAGATTAAAGTGCGTATAAAGAAAAAAAAAGAAGTTATTCATATAGCATATCACAAATAAATTTCCTATTAAGAATATTTCAAAGACAAAACTAAGTAAATTCGTGGAGTAAACATAATTTTAAAACCAAAATCATAACAAGACGGTTGTTCGACAGTTTTGTGTCACGTGACTGACCATCCTAAAATTATTTTAATACAAAACAATTAAATAACAATAATTTGATACACAATTTTATACAAAGTTATTATATAATTTATTTTAATACAACATTGTAGCTAGTAAATATAACTAGCAACAGAGTGTTCAAACAAACTTCAAAAATTCAAGAGATTTCCAAACAAAATTTGTGAGGGATTTTTTTTGTCCGGCCTCGAAAATTTAAAAGAAAATCATTCAAGGGGAATAACTTTGTATTAATTGTTGAACCTCACTATGTGTACTTTTTTTCTTCTTCTTCTTCTTCCCCCCCCCTCTCCTTTCTCAACAGTGGAAGTAGTGAACCTGGCAGATATGCCTACCATATTGTGGTTATCTGCTAATTTTGAAAATTTCATCTGTTTTTTTTTCATAGCTTGTATGATGCAACAACTTTTTTTTTTTTAAATTTTTTTTTTTTTTTTTTAAATTTTTTATTTTATCTCAGTTATCATAATCTTTAAAAAAAAATCATTAATCATTTCAATCCAGTACAAATTGTGTATGGTAGCGAGGATTGGTTTTATGATAAATACTGAAGATAGTAGTGACATTTATAATTTAGTGTAAAATTGAATATTCTCATTTTATAAATAATTGGATGAAATACCCATCTATGCTCGGTAAGAGGCCAAATTGAAGAGATGGATAATAAAAAAAAAATCATTAATCATTAAAAAAGTTATTAGGATACAGCCAATAAAATAACCAAGTGTGATGGCTAACGATCACATTAAATTCTTTTTGTTTTTTACACCATTATTTTATTTTTTACACAAATGTAACTTGTTATAGTTTCCAAACCACTATTTTAAAATGCATACTGCTGTAAAGTTACTTGTGATGACTTGGGCTTTGAAGGAAGTCACAAAGTCAAACAATATATATAAAAGACAACCTACCTTTTTTTTTTTTCTATGTAGAAACACAAGGTGATCAGTACAGTTCTTCTGTTTCTTCTTAGCTTTAGTTAGTGGCGTTAGTACTGGTTAGTAGTTGAGACGATAGGGAGGAAAAATAGAATATAGTGTGGTTAGCATTTAGAAGATTCAGGCGATCTTTAGATATGCTTGATTTAGGAGATGCCAAAATAGATGCGACCAACTTTGTTCACAAGTTGACTCTCTGACTGGTGATTACCTAAAAGCGCGGCAAACTCGAGCGGTTAACCCCAGGGTCAACTGTCTAGACAAGCAGGAAGTGCTTCTAAAAATAGCACAAGCCAACTCCTGTTGTCCAGAGGTCATGACACCTTCCAACAAAACCACATTAAAAATGATGCAATGAAGAAGGTACTTTTCTACAAGATTAGAAGCAGAACAGTAGGGTAGGACAGCTTCATTAATATGAAATAACAGTGACAAGTTTGTAGCTTTTCATCTCCTTTCCTTACTGATTTTATTTTTTCTGTTTATTGAATAAGAAATATCTATTAAAAGTTACCTTTTGCAATGTTAAATAAAAGCTTGCATAATGAAATTGTATTTTTGATTGTCATGATTTAAATAATGTTACCTATAAAACATATGTTAATGTTGTGAAATGATTTTTATTTTTTCTCTAGATTCACACCGTGCTGTCAATATCCTTGGAAATATTCAAGCCCAGCTTCAATCTCAAGGGATTGGAAATTTAAATGATGATCTGACTTCTATCATGTACATGCTTAATAGTCCAGTTTTCCACCAGATTATTAACTTATTGGATTCTGTGGATGAGTTGAAACAGGTTTTGAACAACCATCACTTATCAGAAGATGCCTATAATTTTGCAAGTACAGGGGAGTTGGTTCTTAACGTTGAGGATGGAATACCAGAAAGCATCAGATACAATTCTGCTTCCCACCCTACTGGAACTGTTGCAACTGAAGAATACAATCAAGAGATTCAGAAAGCAATTGAGAGAGCAGCTCAGGGAAGAAAACTTATCAACATTCAACTATATAAGCCAGAAAATGGTGGATTAGGTTTCAGTGTCGTTGGAATGAAAGATGTTGATAAAGACAACTTGGGAATTTTTGTTCAAGGCATACAACCTAGAAGTGTTGCTGCAAAGTAAGTAGCTATCTCTCGATGTTTATCTTTTTTCTCTTCATTTAAACAAAATCAAATTAAATATTTGATTTTTGACTTTTTTATAAAATTTACTTTTTTTGCAAAATTGTTTTTGTATTAGAATAAATAAAACTATGGACATAGTGATATATAGAAATTAGCCCTTAGAAAACCCTGATGCTGCATTAAAAATGTATATATTTACTAGTGAAGGACTGACACAAGGATTTATCATTAATTTATTATTTAAAATCTGTTGTTATATTTAAAGAAAAATTGTTTTTTAAAGAAAATATCAGTTTTAATGATATACAGTCAGCTCTCTAATCGTGGGTGTGCCATTTGGCTAAGATCAAAGTGTAGTATCTGTTCTTCGAAACCACCATGGCATCGAAGTTCCGAGAACCACGGCCCTTCGGAGCTTCTTGTGGCCTGCTCGGGTATCGTCCTGGGAGAAGTTGCACAGGATATCTTGGCCAGCTGGTCGGGAGGCAATCACCATTAGCATGCTCAGGATGCTGAGAAGCTTTTGGGGACCCCCCATCCCGGTCCTTGTGGCATTTGTCTCAGTGACAGGGATGTGGGATTCTCAAGTCTCTAGTCACCCCTACTGAATTCGGCACTAAATGAGTCAAGGCTCGATGTGCTGTTAAACAAAACAAACAAACAATCGTGGGTGTGTGTGTGGGTGGGACGCAGACCCCTTGCAAAATTTTAATTTCATGAATAACTCTTGACCCCCCCCCCCAAAAAAAAAATAAAAACTTCAATTCTTATTACTGTACTATACTCTCTTGAATGCAAAGTGTCCACCAACACATTACATAGATCCTACAATTCTTTAAAAATATCTTTTATAAATGAATTCATGTATAAATTTAAGGTAATATAACATAATAATAATATTACCCTATGCTTTTTTGATTTACTAAACATTTTGGCCAAATCAAAAAGCATAGGGTAATATTATATTACCTTAAATTTATACATAAATTCATTTATAAAAGATATTTAAAAAAGTTTAAGCATGGTAAAGAATTGCTATTGTGCGTGTCTGCAGTTTTTCACATTATGCTGCATACACAAAAAAAGATTGTTTTGTACTGTATACAGTATTTATAGGGATCAACAATGAAAATAGAAACATAATGCACATAAGTTTTTGTCTTTTGCTGAACGTTTTTATCTCTTTAGATTTTCTAGCCTGCAAGCGTCGGCCGAGTAGAATAAACTAAAATTAATCTTTCAAATGAATAGAATATTTATCACTAATACCTACCTTGCCTATATATTTTGTAGCTTCGTTTTCAATTGTATTCATTATTCTGAGGAGGCCGAAAGGTGAAACATGTTAATAAATTGTTTTCTGCATTGTCATATCTTATCTCGTCAGATTCTCTATCCAGTTTCTACTCAATGCCTGCAATAAAAATGTTTGTTTTATTGATTTAAAAAAAAAAAAATAGGTGCTTTATCACTGAAAGCAGTATTCCATAAGCAATATTTAGCTGTGGTAGCCTTTATAAAATTCTCCAGCTTGACAGTGGTGTGATGTATTTAAATTAAAGAAATTGCAGATTGAAACCTCTGCATTTCTTTCTCAGTTGTCTAATTATTTCATTCTAAATATTATATTCAAGTTTTCATGATATACACCAGGTGATTTTCTTTGAATTTTATTTAAAAAATTGGTGAAAATTCTATGCAAACTTTTATTTACAGGATATTTAAAAAAAATTCATATTGGTGCCTCAATTAAAAGGCAAAGTGAATTTGAATTTTAAAACAATTTAAACATTATAATTTTGTGTAATTTCTTGTATAATTAATGTTGCTTTTATTTTATGTTTTAAATTGATTCCTCAATCTTTTTTGAAGAAACGATAAAATTTAATAAGGGCAGTATATTTTCAAATCCACTACGAGCTGCTTTTTACAGTTGATCCATATCTAAGATACGACTGTAGCTGAGATAAGGTTTTATATATAAAGACTAAAACTGCAAATGTTGCTAGGCTTTTTTTTTTTTTTTCTTCATTTCATATTTACCAATAGATTAAAATCTATTCAGTCAGTGGAAATAAATGTCTATAAATAAGACACTATTGCTTTGATAAACATTTATTTGGTCACTTGTTCTCAAACAATCTATACAAAAAAGAGAATCGTCATTTTTACTAGCTTTAGATCTTCTGAGTAGTATAGATTTGCCAGGTACATTGTAAATACACTGACGGAAAATTGCAATAACCTGAAGGACGATGCCGATTTTGACCTGGGTACAGAATGTGCATGCTAGGGGGTAGTAGATATTCTGATAAAATTTTCAAAGTCTTCTGCCATCTTGTGACGTAACACTTATCCCAGTGCACCGTCTATATTTCTGCTTTTGACGGCGACACATGTTATAAGGTTTAGAGTCACTGTGGTGCCCTATTCAGAAAAAAGGTTTTCATCAAATATGGGCATATTGTATATCGTTGGAAAGAAAATTCCATGCTGAGTAAAGTTGACAAAAGAATCATATGCTTCAGAGCAAGTCATTTTGAGCTATTTACAATCAAATGTTATAGACCCTTGTTTTTAAAATGAAATAGTTGACTGATAGCAATGACATATGGGATGTAATTGTGCATAGATTCGCTCCAAATTTAATCACTTTCATAGCCTATTGCCCACTCTTCCAAAAGATTTAATTGAAATTCATTGAGCACTTTTTAGTTATATTGTGGAAAGACAGATCTTTTTGAGTAATTCTGTGTTTGTGGATAGTTAGCTTGGACATAGGGGAGATAATTGTGCATGGATCTGGTCCAATATTTCATGATAGCTTTTGTAAGCTATTGCCCACTCTTCCACAAAATTTCATTGAAATTCATTTAGAATTTTTGGAGATATCATATGGATAGACAGAACTTTTGAAGATATTGTGTGGTGTGGACAGATAGCTACAATATAGGGGAGATAATTGTGCATGGATCCCCTCCAATTTTAATCACTGTTACACACCCTTCCACAAAATTTAATTGAAATTCATTGATTTGTTTGTGTGGACAGTTAGCTAGGAGTTGGTGGTGGGGGGGTGATAATTGTGCAGGAATCCACTAAAAAAAAAAACCCTGATATTTTAAATCCATCCAAGTGAAAAAAAAAGCCAGGAAAAGACCAAAAATCCAAATTGGAATTATGAAGCCAAAACATTGTTGAAAAAAAAAGCCAAATTCGGAATCTTGCCAGCCGTGGGTCAGAAGCAAATAAAAAAAAAATTGCCCCTGATCGCTAGTTTCCATTTATCTAATTGCTTGATATAAGGTTGTTGGGTTTGTGTCAACATTTGTGGGATACATGCCAAAAACAGGAATGTTCCAATTGTATAATTGATGAAATATATACATTTTTATTTTCAACATAATTGTTGACTTCTCTTGAAAAATAAGATGTGAAAATTGATTTTTTTTTTTTCAAGTTGGAGCTGATGAATTTTTTCTTAGACATTTATATTTGAAAATCTATCACTGCTAAATTTGCATAAATAAGTATAAATGACAATATTTAAAAAAAATTGGCTTGAGAAAATCTAAAATTTTATGAGGTCAGTATAATTTTAAATCCAGTGCATTGTTTTTTCTAATATGGATGGGTTTTGGGGTATCTTTTATTTTAGGAATTGTTATATTCTCAAGAATGTTCTGTATTATGGGAAAATGTTTTGAATTGAATGCAATTTTTAAAAAGTCCATTACCTGTCCTCGATTTTTAGAATTCTATGTATTGTTTCTTTATAAAGTGGGTTTCTTTGTGTCTATATTTGGGAGATTAGTAATAAATGGATTCAGTAGCTTACATTGAAATGGTCCCATCGTGTTCATTTTGAAAGATTTCATAAGAAGCAAGTTTTAATACTCTGATATTATTCTGATAAACCAGTGAAATTTAAGATTTGTTGGTGAGGCTTACCTTATGTTGTGTGCATAGCTCCAAATGGTTTATATGTATCTTATGGGATATTATTTTAGAAATTTCTTCTCCAATTGGAGATAACACATTTTTGCTTCATTTCCAAACTTGGGCTGGAAGTATTTTTTAATGGATAAAAGATTACTATTCATAATACATATTTATTGTTTAGTAATATTATATTACAGCTCTAAATAGTCTCATTAGTCTTTTCGGTCATTAAAATGTCCAATCATTATGTACATACTATTGAAGCTCATGAATAAGTTTTTATTCAATCAGTGATAATTTACTTGAATCGGTCTTGAATGGCATAGGTTTTTGTAACTTCATGATCAGTTAGTTATCACAAGCTTTCAATATTTTAGTTAGATGAAACATTTTATAACTGGAATTTTACCGGTGTCATTCTCTCAAGTTTGTAGTGTTTTCAACTAATAGTGTATAGAATTTCACTGATATGCTTGTATACAGTATTATATTGTGCATAGTGACTTACTAGTTTATATGAAACCAATAGCATTTTCTCTTTGAATTCTATATTGGCAGTTCTGCTTGTACATGTATCTATTAGGTTGGGGCAAAAATTGTGGTTTTTCGCCATCAACTTTAAAGCAGTATATCTAAGCTTAGAATGAAATTTATTAATTGAAATAAGAACCATTAGAATATACACATCTTTGCTAACTAGAAACAAGTCTATTTAGGAAGCATAGAATTCTGGAGTACTGGAACCTATGAATTCTTCAAAGGCGTTTTGAGTTGCTGCTTAGTTGTTGAAGACCTTCCCTTGCAGGAATTGGTTGAAATGCTTGAAACAGTGGTATTTGATCAGAGAGAGATCTGATGAGTAAGCTGGGTGAGAAAGTTTTGTAGCCCAGTTTGTTCAATTTCTGCAGAGACATGTGGTCTGGTGTTGTCATGGAGAAGAATTGGTCCTTTTCGATTTCCCAATATTGGATGTAAACGTTGCAGTTCTTGGTGCATTTTGTCAATTTCCTGGCAATGTCTTTGCTGTGATGGTTTCGGCAGGATTCAAGGAGTTGAAGTGGATGATTCCACTTCCCGACCACCACACAATGACCATAACCTTCTTTTGATGCAGCTCTGGTTTGGGGAAGTGTTTGTGCTTCATCTCTGTCCAGTCACTGTGTGGAACGCCATTAATCGTATAGATTCCATTTTTCATCACATGTCACAATGTGATCACAAAATGGAACTTTTTTTTTTGTGCAAAAGAAACGCAGAGCAGACTTCATAATGGCAAATTTCTTTTTATTTTCGTTCAGCTTCTGAGGCACCCATCTGATTTTCCAATTTGGTGCCAATGTCGGACTGTTGAATAGTCATATTGGTACACACAATTTCATGGGGTTATGTTGAGTGGTTTTTGTGGTAGACTGTCACAGACAGACTTTTGGTGAATTATAGTAAGATACATATAAAAATGAACAGATTCATAAAAAAATGAAAAAGGTCTAAAAAACCTATAGACCTCTTTGTTTCTAGCAAATATTGTAAAATGAAAAAGGTATAAAATTAGACCTAGCAAAATAAATGTAGAATGAGAAAAGATTCACCAAAAAATGCAATTCAAGGTGAATAACTCTGTATTATTGAATTGAAAAAGATTAAGAAAACAGATGAAGATTGGATTATTAAGCAAGGCATTCATTTAGCGACCTGGTTGCCGAAACGGAATTCAGTCTTGAAGCGGGGGATACCTGTATTTTATTTAAAGCAATTAAAACTTTGAATATTTGTATTCCATGTTTCAAGACAAATTTATTGAAATATAAGTAGCAATCTAAAGAATATTTACTTGTTTTTTGTTTCATGCAATTGTATTATTAAAACTTTTTTTTTTTTATATTTCTGAAATTCAAGTTAAAAAATTTCATTTCCTCTTATTGTACATAGATTTATTCCTAAGTTACAAATCAATATTTTTGCCAGAAAGGAGAGAAAAAAGTGAACATAATGTTAAACCTGGTAGTTTTTCTTCTTTTTTTTTTCATGCCTTAAAAAATAGAACTATTTGAAACAAATGACTAGAAAATTTGAGCACATTCCACAAAATATTAATCTTTTTATTGCTTAACTAGCAGTGTCAAATATGTAGGAACAATTTCTTTTTTTTGTTTTTTTTTGTTAAACTTGAATGATTTGACTTCTAGCAAGTTTTTATGTAGTTCTTTATGTATATAATTATATGTGCATATATATTTTTATTTTAATGCGCAACACCTCCAAAAGATGAATTTTTTTTCAGGCTGCTATGTGTGAAGCTTTTGAGACTGTTTATTCTTAATTTTAATTTTGTGACTTAAAAAAATATCTATATTTTTTTACTTTTTATATCTTCTTGTAATTCTAAATTGATATGCAACATATAAAACAGAAACAATTTTAACAGTTCTGTGGTTTTCTTGCCCCAACATGTGAGCATGCAACATAGGGCTGACCATGAGAGCAACCTGGACTTTAACTCCTGAGACTTGTTGATGGTCATAGCAAATGATAGTCTCACTGGAAACTGAAGGTGTTTGAACTGAAATGGCATATGTTGGGATGATGTGAATCCGTGGAATAAAAACATCTTCTCCCTGTGCACAACTAGCCTTAATGGTGGCTTTGATCGCATGGGGTATAAGAGTTTTGACAGCAAATCTTGTACTGTTACAGAGTTTTGGTGCATCCAAATTTTGTACAACATCCTGGGTACTCCCACTTTCAGTTGCAGATTGTGAGGTGGAACACCAGTGGGTTTAAGAGAGCTGAGCAATTCTGTTGGATAGTTGATAGCATCGTTGAGGTCAACTACAGTGTCAACTGATTTGTACCATCTGGATTGGTCTGGTAACTGTTGAATGATGATGAGATTAATATCCTGCACAATGTCATTTTTGGGAGCCTGGCTGGCATGTTTACTAAGCCACTCATTATTTCTATAATTCTGTGAAAGGCTAACCCTTTTTTAAGTCTTTCTTGAAATGATTTGGTATTGTGACATCTCTACTGTGTCTACTGGTAGCTGACCATTGTCCAGTTGAAGCAAAACCTTTGCAAACTGGCCTGTTGAGATATCTTTATTAAGTGCAACTCTCATGTTGGTAGAAAGATGAAGTTTGACCCCCCCTCACAATATGTGGAGGTTTAAATAAATGGTGAAAAAACTTTCCCCTGGATGATGCTGATTCAAAATATATATGGTCATTCCATATCAAATCACCTAATATTTCTTAAGTCCCCATGGGCACCGTCTTAGATTTTGATGAAATTTCAGAGAAAATTCAACCCTGAAAATTTCAGCTTAATTGAACCACCATATCAGAAGTTATGACAAATTGAAATTTGCTTAAATTTACTTATCGTGAGCCACAAGCATGATTTGCTAAATTTGACACTTCATAACTATGCGATTTAAGATGATATCTGGCTGAGATTTGGTACCCCTGTAGTTTTTCTGCCAATGAAGCCATTTTTAGAGGGAGTTGCTAACTGTTTATCTGGCCGTAAAAATTGAACTAAGGATGTTAAAATAAAAATTCCACTGCATTATATTCAGTTGATGCATTTCCTTGTGTAAAAGATTGAAACAGAGTTTAAAAGCATTAAATACTTTTCTGATGATCAAAACATAGGACCATTATAGTAAAACCCAAAGTTTTGTGTTTTATGAATGCATGAAAAGTAATGTAGTCAGTTGAAAAAAGTGTTCAAATTTTGCTGAATTATAGTTCAATCTATCCTCTTTCATTCCTAAAAAATTAAAAGGTCCTACTCCTATCTAACTGCCACATATTTCAGAATTCTTTTCAGAATTCCAACTGAGTATATCATCAATAAATTAAAACATTATAACCCTTGAAAATCCCACCCGGTGACACATTTTCTAGAGACAAATCAACTCAGAAAATTTCAGCTTGATTGAACTTCTTGTTCAGAAGTTATGACACATTGAAATCTGCTTAAATTTGCATGTTGCGAGCCGATCAACCTTCAATCAACTTGAAATTTTCAGGGTTGAGTTTTCTCTAGAAAAGGTACCTACTGAAATTTCATCAAAATCTAAGATGGTGCCCATGGGACCATTATGTGATTTGATATGGAATGACCCATATATAGTTTTATGGATGTAATAGTTGATTTTTCTTTTTGCAAAATTCGACCTAAAGATGTGTGCTAGTTAATTTGACACCTGATTTCAGACATGTTTTTGTTCTGTGATGCGTAGTTCTCGACTTTAGAGAGTACCTACTTTAGTACTTTATAATATAGATAATGTAATAAATTGAGAGATTTATGCCTTGTGTGAGTATTTGGAAGTGTGTGTGTGTATATATAAAAAATCTTTATTTTTAAAAAAAATCTTTATTTTTCCTAAAAATCATTTCATTGAAATTTATATAAAATTTGTCATGGGTAATAACTAATTGTTATGATGAAACATAACCTTAACAAGTGTAGTAGCTTTGAATTGAATATCAGTAAATCAATTATGAATTTCACTATGCATTATAATACATAGTTTTTCCTGTTTACAAATAGCTTTTGCTGTATTAGTTCCTGTAAAGAAATATAATAAATTAGGAGTCATTGTAAATTGCTTTTCTGAGTTGATTGAAGTTTTAAACATATTTGGATCATTGCATACATTTATTTTAATTTAAAATTATCTCGTAAAGTGGAACTTTCTAAATTAAATTCACATGAAGTAGTTAAGTCAGTATAGTTTTCAAATTAGAAGTTTCATATATTCATTTAACCGTTTTCAAAAAAGATTTTTTTGTGTAGTATCTGTTCTTTGAAACCGTCATGGCCTCGAAGTTCAGAGAACCACGGCCCTTCAGGGATCCTTGTGGCATGCTCGGGTACCGTCCTGGGAGAAGTTGCACAGGATATCTTGGCCAGCTGGTTGGGAGGCGATCACCATTAGCATCTCAGGATTCGTCCTGAGAGGCTCTTGGGATTTTCACCCTTTCCAGCCCCTTTATCCCGGTCCTCTTGGCATTTGTCTCAGTGACAGGGATTTGGGATTCTCCCCCCTCAAATCTCTAGTTACGGGGACATGGGATCCCCCCTCGCCCTCCCCCTACTAAATCCGGCACTAAATGACCCACCAAGTGTCGATGTGTCGTTAAACAAAACAAAAAACCAAACAAACATCTATGTTTTATTTAACTTTCTACTTTCATTTTTTTTATATTTTCCATTTTTGATCACTTTTTGAGTGAGGCACCATATATGATCACTTCATTAGAGGGGGTTTTGCCTGCATAAAGAAAAGATTTCAGAAAACTTGCAAATATCTTGTAATTAGGTCTAGTTTAATATACAAAAAGGTTGTTTTGATATCTAAAATATGTTTAGGGGTGCCCTATAAAGGGTTAAACAGTCAGTTACTAGTGGAGTGTGGTATGCCATTTTTGATCAGGACACAAACGTCATATAGAAAGATAACAACATTGGTACTAAAAATTGCCATCTGTTACAATCAGGTTTTGTGATATTTATTATGCTGTTGATTTTTATCTAAAAAGAAGAAATCCCCTAAAAATCTGTTCATTTGTTTGTTTCCCCCCCTCTATGATCTTTTATTTCTTTAATTTTAGATTGCCATCATATGTTGTACCTCCCACATTAATATTGGGTTGCAAGAAAAGACAAATTTTTTAATTTTCACTGTTAACTTTCTAGAACAACGTATTAACTGTTTTGTTCCACTTCATAATTCCATCCACCCATAACATTTTATCTTTCTCAGCAAAGAACTGCTCGAGCTGCCTTTTTATAGAGTCGTCCAAGGAATTGAAATTATTTTCATTGGGAGAGTTCTCTAAAGAGCAGAATATTTGATAATCCAAAGGTGAAATATCCGCTGAATACAGCAATTGTGTGAAAACTTCGCAGCCAAGAAACATGTCGTTCAGCATTATCCTGATGGAATATGATGCCCTTTCTCTCAACTAATTCTGGATGCTCATTTTTTGCGGTCTTCAAATGATCTAATTGGGAGCAGTAATTGTTTGAATCAATTGTTTGCTTCTCCAGAAGGAGCTCATAGTAGAGCACACTTTTCCCACCATATACATATTCTTTTGATGAAGAATCGATTAAAAGCGATTAACATAATCCAGCTAGTGCAATTTATCAATGCTTGATTTCAATATTTTGATAATGTTGGCTCTTTCATTGTATAACATTGATTATTTTCAAGTAATGCCTTTATTTGATCGCTAACACCCTCAACTGGTCTACACAACTGTGGAACATGATTCAGCATGAAACTTTGCAAAACACCTTTGGCACACATGATTAAGCATTGATTAGTATTTTAGAAACCATTAACCAAAACTGACTCCAAAGGTTTTTTTCAGTTATGTTGGTCTGGCTGGCTATCTATCTGTGTTGCGTGTTCAGGTTGCACCAACGGAGCTAGAGGGCTGAAAATTTAAACATCTACTCCTTATGTCTAGAAAAAAAAAAATCTGTTGAATACAGTGGATGAGTGAAAACTTCCCAGCCAACCTCTAACAATTTTTGGCTGGTCACCAAAGAAACATGCGGTCTAATGATGGAATATTATGCCCTTTCTCTTAATAAATTCCAGACACTTTTTGTCGATGCTTATTTGAATCAATCCTTTGCTTCTCCAGAAGGAGCTTGTAGTAGAGAACAAACTCCCACTCCCACCACATGCATGTCACCTTCTTTGGATGAAGACCAGCCTTTGGTATGGTTAGTGGTTATTAGTCAGGTGGAAAAAATGCAAAATCAGTTATACAGCATGATAGATGTCCCAGCACCTGTATTCTTTTTCCACATTTTTATGTGGCCCTGGGTCATTGATTTGCAGTTTGTATATGTGTTGCCAAAGCGGGCAATCGAGAAGGCAGCTGCAGACCCTTAAAAAAAAAAATAAGTTCAGTTTTTGCATTTTTGGCATCCTTAGTACCTCTAGTCAACATTTCTGGATATCATCAAAGATTATTCCAGACCAGAATTTGTCATAATTTGAATTAATTTCTCATATTTATCACATAGTTGGGTGCATTTATGAACCCCCCCCCCCTCAAGGTTTCTCAACGTTTTTTTGTGGTATTAAGTGTGCTCAATGACATACTAAAACTCAACCACAGTGTAACCACTGGAAAGGTATAATTTTCAAAATGGCCTCTAATTCCTCAAAATGTCCATTACTTATTCATTATTCATCCTAGACCAGTTTCTCCCAACAGTCCTTTGTGGTCTATCACATACTGACAACGAGAAAGGTGTAAATTTCAAGATGGCCGTCAAATCATTAAATGCCCATTCATTATTCATTCTAGACAAGTAATTTTGGTGCCCAATCCCATGTTTTGGGGATGTAGAAATCCAATTAGCATATTAAAATTATAGTGAAGTGATCTCATCAGGGTCCAGTTTTATACCCAGCGTGATGATGCAAGGCCTCAGGACAGAGCCATTTTGCTTCCATGGTCTATTGGATGTAGTGGTGGTGACCTCCTGGACATGGTTGCTAACCAAAGTGCAACTTGGTTATGAGCTCCTCTTATATTTGCAGTGGCTGCTTCAGATGTAGGTGGCAAGTTATACATATGCTTGATAGATGTCCCAGCACCTGTATTCTTTTTCCACATTTTTATGTGGCACTGGGTCATTGATTTGCAGTTTGCATATGTCTTGCCAAAGCTGGCAATCAAGGCGGCAGCTGCAGACTTCATTGATATTCGCTTCAGGGTCGCCAATAATGGACAAGCTCTCTGGATCGATTGAAGGGTTTTGAATGCCAACTTTTTTCCAATGTTATATGTTGCTGCAATAGTATCCGCCCCTGTTAGTGCATGTACCACAAACATAGCATAGAAATGGAGAAGAATGACTTTAACCTTCTCTCGCTGCTTACATTGTGATATGGCATGTTTCACGAGGATAGTATCAGCTTCCTCATGGCTTGGTGAAAGATCTGTACGCTCGGAACATGCCCCCATGGTAATCTCTACAGGTACATCATCCACACCAGTGAGAGTTGAGCTGTCCATTCAGCATAGCTGTAATATAGAAATTGGGATCGAGCAGGCATCAAAAATCAATTTATTCAGTTGCATCTTGTTTTTCCAAACACAGAGTATCGCACTCTTAGATGGTGTGGGTATATCTGGTTCCAGTATATGCACTCGACTGGTTCCTTTCTTCTCCTGTCAGAGTAGGTCTTTGTGCTATCGAACACAAACACAATTAGCATTCCAAGGGAAATTATGAATCACTGCCACCCATATATACTGTGTTGGGGGTGATCAATTAAAAAGTTGGGCTGTGATCACTAAATAATGTCTGAATTTAAAAAAAAAAAATTGGGCACAAACTAGTGACCAATTTAACATAAGCTTATATTGAATATTGAACCCCCCCACTAAAACCCTATACTCATTAAGGGGAGTATATGTACAACATTTCAAGTTTCTACTATGAACAGTTAGGGCTGGGTGAAGTCCGGATACATAGATAGATACATATAAATGTGTGAACACATGAATAACCTAAACCTTCGGTAGCAGTGATTAACATTGTTAGCAATTAAGGCCTGTCTGACAAACACCTTACTTGCATTGATGTAGGACTGAAGTGCACCATTTGGCCAGTTGATGGTCCAAAGCAATACTGACACATCATACACAGTAGACACTTATCACTTTGATTTGATGGTTTTGAGAGTGGATTTTAGGTCTGACTTTTTCGACACGTGCATCATCCCAGCTGAGTCAAACTGTGCTGGTGGGTAGGCAGCAAGCTCAGTGCTCAATCAGGCCTATATGGGTACTGCTTGGTTGCCTGATATCAGACCTATGATCCTTGTATAAATCATTTCTTGGTCATATAATTTCTTACCACCAATTGTAATATGCTTCCTCTTGTCAAGCACAACAGTCTTCGATAATTTGTCATAAAGCCTGTATCTAATGTAGCTAAATGGATTCCTAAATCCCCAAAACATGAGATTGGGCACCAAAATTACTTGTCTAGAATGAATAATGAACGAGCAATGGGCATTTAATGATTTGGCAGCCATCTTGGACGCTATCTTGAAAATTATATCTTCCAAGTGGCCAAACTGTGATAGACTTTTGATGTTATTAAGCACACCAGATGCTACAAAAGCTGTTGGAAAAACTTTAGGATGAATAAAGAACAAGTAATGGGAATTTTAAGAATTTGGCAGACATCTTGAACATTAAACCTTTTCTGTTGTCAGAATATGATAGACTTTTGATGTTATTGAACACACTTGATACTACAAAAGTCTGTTAGGGAAACTTGTCTAGGATGATAAGAGTAATGGGCATTTTAAGCATTTAGAGGCCATCTTGGATGCAATCTTGTAAATTATACCTTTCTAGTGGTAGACGTTTTAGTATGTCATTGAGCACACCTGATGAGGTGGGTTTTTTCATAAATGCATCGACTACCGTAGAACAGGGTAATTCAGCTTGCATGAAACTTTTTAAAAATATTTACTTGAATGTCACTGCATATTTTATGTAGTTATACATATTCATATTTTGATGTTTAATTTTTTTTTGTTAAACATCAAAATGCAACTTTGTAGGCAATAGTTCATTTGAAATTATTTTAGGCACCATTCATACTCCTATTAAAGATAGTGCATATTTCATGGTTCTGATAATAGGGAAATACTAAGGCTTACTTCAGTGTATAGAAATCAAGTAGCACATATGATAATGTATATATAGTAGCATATCTAGGTTGATGGCGATATGTTAGGACCAAAATACTTTTGTTGGGTCAAATGGGCCACCATTACTACAGATGGATGTTAGAAATGATATTAATTTTCAATCTCTCAAAAACTTGCCAATCTATGGTAGGATCACATAAACCACAAAGTTGATTGTATACATCCACAATGGTAGATTTTTAGATCTGGCACCATATTCTCAGAATATGGACATGATATATATCATTAGAAAGCTCTTTTAATGTTGATTAGTATTCACATAAGAACTATGGTCATAAAATCAACAGAATTTCTGTTATTTGTGGTCAAAGGTTGATCAAAATGGCTTCAGGAAATCTAATGGTGCTGTGTTATCTGATGTCATGGATACTGCTGTTTCTGATATTGTTAAAAAGTTACCAAAGCTTATGTTTATTAAATTGGTTTTCAGTAATGCTGATGATTTTGATGATCTCATTATCATATAAACTGATGTATGGTGCTCAATAAGACGATATCATCCCTTCATTTTTACCAAATATCAGTTTAATTTCTGCTTTTCAGACTTTTTCAGCATTATATTATGCTCAATATCATAGCACATTGTTGGTTAAAGCTACAAACAACATGTCTTTTGTACAATCATACATGCATATATTTTGCTGAATTAGTCATTTATTACAAGTGGCAGCCCAATTGCCCAGAAGCATGGGATAAATGGGCCACCACACATTTTATGTCACTGACTTTTTGTCATATAATACTGTACCGCTGATGTATAGTCGTGTAATAAAAAAGTTATTCAGTGTATATACCATGTCAAAAATCTAAAAAAAAGGTGGCCCGATTACCCTGTTCTACAGTATGTGATATGAGAAATTACTGCAAATGATGGCATAATTCTGGTCTGGAAAAATGCAAATAAAAGAATTGCCACCACCTATTTTTGATATCCTCAAATGTTTACTAGGGGTCAAAGGGTTGTCAAAAATGCAAAAACCACAACTGATTTTTTTATTTAAAAGATTTTTGTATTTTTAAAAAAAATTTTTTTAGGGGTTCAACTGGGTTTCCACTGACAATTATTCATTTTGCTTAATATGGTCCAGTAGTTGTTGCTTAAATTATGTGGAAGCCACCTATCAAAGCGGCTAATATAACCAAGCTGGTACAAATGATTTCAATGCTTGATTTGGATATTTTGAGTGTTGTCTATATCCCACATAGTATAATATTATTCTCAAGTAATATTTTGATTTGATCGCTATCAGCCTCAACTGGTCTATCAGATCATAGAGCAATTGTTCACTGATAAGTCTCATGCATGAAACTTTGCAAACCACTTTTGACATGTTTGATCATGTACCTTCTCCATAAATTGCACAAATCTGTTTTGGGATTTCATTCATATTTTTACCTTTCTTGGAGGAGGAAAAACAAAAAGTGAATATGCTGAAATCTGTGCTTATTTTCTTTTATCTTCAATGTTAAAACCAATGAACAAAGGTACACCAACAGAACAAACTTCTCAGGCTACCCAATACTATTAATTTTTTTAATACAACCTGTAGGAAATGACTTTTAAAGCCACTTTCAGATGAAGGTTGTTCCTGGAAATATGAAGACAAGATTCATTGTTTAAACAGCAGGTTCTTTAATGCTTTAAAATGATGAAATTAATAAGAACAAAGGTGGTTGGCAGAGAATTTCTTTAAGCATAGTCTATGGATATAATATCAGCAACTTATTAGGGATAATACTTTAACTTCGTTTTACTATTTCGTGTTTTGTGACAGTTTATATTTCATCAATATCTATTGAATAATATCTTAAGAATATTAAGGTATCAACAGTGTGACTATCCATCCATCCATGTATGTAAGTAAGTAGATCTAAAGAAAGCATTTATTACCTCTGCCAACAAAGTTTGTGAGGTATATGTATTCAGTCTTTTCCATCTATCCATCTGTATGTCCACATGATATCTCCAAAAGTTTTCAATGAAAAGGATGGACAATAGGCTACGGAAGAAGTGATTAAATTGTGGGGTGCATCCATGCACAATTACCTCCTCTACGTTGTAGTTATGTCTAAAACACATGATATTGCCAAAATTTCATGTCTGTCCACACGATATCTCCTAAGAATTTCAATGAAATTCTGTGGGCAAGTGGTTAAGGAAGAGTTTGTTGAATTTTGGGGCAGATCCAGGAATTTAAATTTTAAAAAAAAATTAATTATATGCAAAAAGTCAATTCAAGGATGTACACATTCAAGAAATTGGGTATGTTTTGCAATCAGTGAATTTCAGTCTTGACCTAATCTATCTGGTAGCATGCATAACAGTTTTGATGTAACCCTTAAGATACTACTTCCTGTTGATTAGTTAAGATATTTAGAAGTTACCTGAAACTTTCCATGCTTAAAATTGAAAATTTCTTAAATTGTCTGAAATTTAATATTGTACATTTGAAATTAAATAGCAATTGAAAATGATGTCACCTCCTGAATGACATTTGAAACAGTCATTGAATAGTTTTCTCACAATAGATCCCAACAAGTCTTTATTTTAAATATTTCTATGTATCTTATGTTTATATTTCAATATAAATTTCCCTATCAATAAACTATTTTTACTGTTTGTTTCAATATAAACTTACTGTTCAGATCTGATATAATTTGATATCCAGAAATTAAGGGTGGCGTGGGCCCATTGTGGTCTTAATCTGGTCCTGGTCAGCGGAAAACAGTTGTACTTTTCAGACTCTCTTACAATAATTTTGGATCAACATCTTCATTTCTATTCAGGTAGCTTTGAAAAGAATTAAGTTCTACCAAAGTTTGATTTTAAATGCTAAGTATCCTGTTGAAATATTTGTGATAAATGATATTGGAAAATAAGTTTGCCAAATACCAAACATCAGAATTAAGTGTGTAAATCTTCAGGATTAGGCTTTATATAAAATTCTATTTTCTTTTTCCTTTTTCTTTTAATAGTCTCGAATAAGAAGCAAAACAAATGTAAAGGATTTTGAACTTTTTATGCAATGATATAGAAAAATAATTATTTGGTGAAAAGTAAAACAAAAAAAAAGCAATTTAAAACTAGAAACCCCTGAGCCAACGCCATTGTTAGGGGTAGTAATTGTGCATGGATCCGCCCTAAAATTTAATCCCTACTTCCATGGCCCATTGTCCACCCTTCTACAAAATTTCATTGAAATTTTGTGAATATTGTGTGGACAGACATGAAATTTTGGTCATATGGTGTGCACATATAACTACGACGTAGGTGAGGTAATTGGACATGGATCCGCTCCAAAACTTAATCACTTCTTCTGTAGTCTATTATCCACCCTTCTGAGATATAATGTGGACAGTGATGAGCATATACATAAATGTATGATAAAAAAAAACGGAAAATGATTTCCTAGATCCACCCCAGAATATATATATGGTGTGCACATATAACTACGACGCAGGTGAGGTAATTGTGCATGGATCCGCCCCAAAACGTAATCACTTCTTCCGTAGCTTATTATCCACAAAATTCCATTGAGAACTTTTGGAGATATTGTGTGGACAGTAATGAGCATATATAAATGTATGATAAAAAAAAAACACAAAAATATCTCAATAAAAAGATCGACCCCAAAATTTAACCAACCTTTCCTTAACTCATTGCCCACCCTTCCACAGAATTTCATTGAAATTCATTGAGTACTTTTGGAGATATCGTGTGGACAGACAGCTGGATAGAATGCCGGAAAAATGGACACGACCAAATATATATACCTCACCAACATCGTTCGTTTAAATATTTAATTAATTAATTTTTTTTAGGATATATATTGGTGAATGTTGTTTGTGCAGAGCCGAAGCAGTAGTGAGATGGAGACTTGCGTTTGCTTGTCAGCCTGCTTAAAGCAAACTCCCACCTTTCAACTACTACTACTACTACAACAATTATTACCACCATGATTACCACTAGTGCTGCTATCATGGTGCCAAGTCTGGATCACAACTCTTCTCTTGCTGTATCAGGTGATAGCACTACTGCTACTATATACACACAGTTTTTTGTGTATATGTGCATGTTTGTTTGTTTCAATTCTATTTTCCACTAGCCAAAGGACAGCTGTGTGTAACTGTGCGTGTGTGTATGTGCCTATCTTGCACTTCCTTGCTGATTATCTGTCACAAGAAGCAAATGCTAAGATATTCAAGAATTCATTATTATGACTACTACTATTGAAAGCTGGTCATCAGCTTAGTATCTAACTAACGTTTGGCTATTGTGACTGTTTGAAGAAGACAAACTGTCTCCTGACAAGCTGCCAATCTTTTGGAGCAGGTCGTTTGGCTTTGGTAGAGAAGCAGATCAGGACCATAGCCTCCTGTCGGATGTACATACTCATAGAAGAGGAGTCGTTGCCGGGTGAAGAAGGAAGTCTAAACTGACAACCCTACAGTTTTGGCAAATGATGGAAAGAAGACTGGATGACCTGAATTGTTTTTTAAATGGAAAATAGTAATATTTTTTTCTGTGCAAACACATGGATAAAAATAGATAAAGAGGTCAGGAAAGGCAAAGATGTGTAACTGACTGAGAGAAATTCCCCCACCCCTTCAGGCAAATGATGCCACTGCAACTACCTCTGTTCCCTTTCTCTCATTGCCTTTGAGGTAAGGTACTTTATGACAATTATTTCCTTATTTTCATCATACAACGAACACTTTGCATTAGAATACAAATCTATACAATTTGTGGTATTAACTGATGTTAACACGTTTTCTTGTATGTTTGTGTCGTTTCCATAAAGAGATAGTGATATTTTCACTGATATCATTGCATTGTTATTTCATTTATCATATACTACCTGTTTGCAGTATGACAATAACATACATTTTATAGAAGCATTTGCTAGGTACAATCTGTATTGAAAAATAAGTGTAGGAAGGTTTGAGAATAACAATTATATATAAGGTATACAAATGTGTGAGTTTAAGTGCTTCCGTCGTTAAACTCCAATGGTTTTCTTGTAAAGACTACTACAGTTGTAAAGATAATTTGATAAAGGTGAATGCGTGTAGATAGCAATAATTCATATCAAGAAATAGTTTTTTTTTCTTCTAATTTTCTTACGTTTTTAATTCTAATGATTTAAATGAATCTCCTATTCTCTGTTTATTCTGTAATCTGAGAGAAACCTATTGACAGGATAACAAATTACAATGATAATCTTAGTGTAATGTATTTTTTGCACCTTTTTATCATGTTCTCAAAACAATCCAAAGAAAATCAGATCTCATTTATTTACCTATTGTTGTTTTTCTTTACATGGACTTCTGTACATTTTGTTCAATAAAGTTTAGTTTTATATTTTTGTTTAGATTTTTGAAGTGTACCCACATTTTAGTTTATTTTAAACAATCCTTTTCATGTTTGACAGTTTGTTTTAAAAACTTTTTATTTGATTATAGCTGATATCTTTTATACTTGGCTAGTTCTCCATGATATTGAATTTAACTGAAATAATTGAAATTGTAGATATGATAATATAAATGAAATCAGTAATCATAAAAATTGAAGTTATTTGATTTCTTATTTTTCTTATTTTTCATTCATTTATATGCCAATACGCATGAAATATTAGGTTTTTAAGTAAAACCTAATATTTCATGTGTATTGTCTGAAGTGAATATAAAAAGAAATATTGATAGATATTGTGAAATTTTTGAATTGAATATACAATTTATACTTAAGATAGTATAACTAATGAAGTTTAGTTTGCATACTTTTAAAAAAAACATTTAGGTGCCACCCTTTAAAGGTAATAATTTGCTGTTAACCATGCTATAATTTCCTATTTTGTTTGTTTCCATAACCTTACTTTTATGGTATTTATTTAAAAACCATTAATTTATAAAGTTGAAAAAGATTATTGATCCACTATATATACATACAGTGATAATTTTTCATTTGTAAGTAGTTTAATTGGGATTTTGAAGTTTGTATATTTAAAATGAGCTGAAAGGAATTTGGTTATTGCGGAAATGTTTTAAAATTGTAATTGCTGTGAAAAAAAGATAGTAAAGATAATATAGGAACATTTTTTTTTTATTAGTTCAGTATGTATATATCTTAGTTTCTATTTATCAATTTGTTACTGAGGAATACGTTTGACTTTTTATTTGCAATGAAATAAGGATAAGTTATTGCAGCACCTTAAGACTTTAGCTCCTGGTCTTATCCATATAAAAGCAGCATGTGAATCTGAAGCATGTCATTTTTAGCTTTGTAAATTTGGCATTCTAGATTAGAAACCAAATTTGTCTTCTGATGACTGGCTACTCAGTTTATAAGCTTTGTTTGCAGGTGTTTTAATTATTGCTTCTTGGTGATGGATTTGAATCTTGTTAGTGACCATGCACTGAACATTTCTTGTCATTTATCATATGTATCTAAAATGAGAAATATTGTCATGAAGTGATTGGGTTTGATATTTTACTTATATACTAAAAGAAAATACAGGAATTCTTTAATATAAATATATATATA
>VCCN01005929.1:377283-389640 GCA_006491835.1 Architeuthis dux | reverse complement strand
ATAATTGCGGTTTTTGTTATTTTAAACGTTGATGCTTATTTTTAAATAAACTATTTAATGTTCATGCAATATACCATTTTAAAGTTGAATTTCACTCGATTTAAGCTGTACATTTTCTTTTCACTATTTATTCTGGTTTATTTGAGGCTGTCAAATCAAAGATGGAAAAAAAGCAAATTCGAGTAATTTTGTTGTAAGAGTATCAAAATTGGACATAAAGCAGGGAAACTGCTTGCAATATTAAGTGTTTGGCTAGGGTACTGTCAATGAACGTACAGCTCAATATTAGTTCCCAAAATTTTGAAACCTGTGATTGACGACATCTAATTGAGGGCCATTATTGAAGCAGACCCATGCAAAACAACCATAGAGGTTGCAGAGGAACTAAACATTGACCATTTAACAGTTTTTCCAATTTGGTGCAAATTTTGAACATCAAAAAATCTTGACAAATGGGTGCCACAGGTGCTGAACGAAAATCAAACAATCTGTTGTTCTTTTGCGCAACGAAAACGATCCGTTTCTTGATTGCATTGTGACATGTGACGAAAAATGCATTCTGTACAGCAATCGACAGTGTTCTGCACAGTGGCTGGACAGAGGTGAAGCACCAAAACACTTCTTCAAACCAAACCTGTATCAAAAGAAAATTATGGTCGCTGTTTGGTGGTCGGCAAGTGGAATCATCCACTACAACTTGAATCCTGGTAAATCCATCACAGCAAAAAATAATGACAGAAAATTGAAAAAATGCATGAACTGCAATGTTTATGTCCAATATTGGTCAATCGAAAAGGACCTTTTCTTTGCCATAACACCTGACCACATGTCACATGAATGATCCTGCAGAAATTGAATGAACTAGGCTACGAAACTACCTTACCAGCTTACTCACCAAACCTCTCTTTGACTGACTACCACTTTTTCAAGCATTTCGACCAATTCCTGCAAGGGAAGGTCTTCAACAACTAAGCATCAGCTCGAAACACCTTCAAGGAATTCATTGGTTCAAGTACCCCAGAATTCTATGCTTCTGAAATAAATGGACTTGTTTCTAGTTGGCAAAAAATTGTATATTGTGAAGGTTCTTATTTCGATTAATAACTTTTATTCTAAGCTGAGATATACTGCTTTAAACTTGGTGAAAAACTGCAATTACTTTTGTACCAACCTAATAACATGTTTTACTTTTTATCTAGGTGTGAAGCTCAAATAAAGTATTACTAATAGACATTTATTTCATTGATAGTACATTTAAAATTTACATTGATAACCAAATTCAGATTCTAAAGATTCACAGGTTTCTTTAATTTTATGTCAAGTAAAGTACATAAACTCATAGATCTTTGTTTAAGGCTTACAGTTAAAAATGGCATATTTCTTAATCTTTTGTGGTAAAAGCAAAAGATTCAATATGATTTGTTCTATTTTAGATTAAATAGTTACTAATTGTCTGACAAAATATGAAATCTGAAGTTGGCTAATGTAAATCATTTTCAGGGAATGGCATTTTTAAACATTGTGTAAAAGCTTTTGTAAAACACAGGCACACATTGGCTTTTATTTATAAACTAGCATAGAACCCGTCAAATGACGGGTAACATTTTTGCTGTATTATGGTAACAAACCAACAAATATACAGAATTTCGATCTTTAGGTAAATTCAAACCAACAATTACTTAGCAAAAGCAGGAACTATGCCAGTTTTATTTTTGTGTTTTGTCTTTTTAAGTTTGCTGTAATAAGAGGATAAAATATATTACTGATTCTTAGCTACAAAAAGTGGGGGTCGCATTATATTCGAGGTTGCATTGTACTTGAGTAAATAAGGTAGCAAATATTAAATTAATAAATATTTTGTAATTGTAGCCTATTGTATACTTTTCAATCCATTCGTAATTCGCTTGTCAAAGTGATCTTTTTTTGCATTGCTCTCTACATGATGTCATCATAATGTTGACTTTAAAATATATTTAAAAAAACAACTCTCATCTAGAGAATCATCTTTTTGTCCTTAACTATTATGGTCTTGGATTTTGATAATGGCTAAATGAATAGCTGAAAGCACCCCTTCAAAAACTAACTACTGACATATGTTTACTTGTAAAGAAACAAATAAAGTTAAAAAAATAAATATATATTCATTATCTGTGGCCCTTAACCAGGCCTCTATTAATAAACATATATGTGCACACATTGATTAAACAATCCATTGTTGCAACATTTATGAGTGATATCTCATTTACTTTTAATTGCAATAATGTTTTGGATTAAGCCAAGTTATTTTTGGCAATTAGATTGGCTTCATCAGTGGTGTATAAACCACCTCAATTGTTTCCAAAAGTTTCATGTGAGATTTCAACTCTGAAATGAACAGTTTATTGTCCATAAAAGCCTTCATTAGAAGGACAAGATTTTCCTTCCTACTGTTAACCATACCGTCTTTCACTCGGCTCAATATGATTTCCAATATCACTCCCCCCACCCCTGGAATTACACAACCCATCATTATATCAATGTACAATTTTTGCCATCTAGTGGAATATTCCAAATTCTTTCTCATGAAAGTTGGCTGATTTCTTGCTTTTGGCTGTCTTTATTTGCTCCCACATTTCCTCGTGTTTAGTACAACCTGGAAACCTGGGAATTTCAGCATTCCAGACATACATCCTCGTAATTGTTACTCAAAAATATTAGTCATTCTTAGGACAAGAACACTGAAAAAGAACTTAGTTCCCACATTGAAAAAGGAAATCGGCCAAAACTGAACTAAGGTTTTGGTGTCCTTCTCCTTTGGTATGTGGATTTCGTCTACATTTTCTATAACATTTCGAGATGAGTCATAGAACCACATGGAATCTTGTGCATATGATGTGTGTGTATATAATATATATATATATATATATCTCCAAACTTGGATAAAGCCAGGATGTCCTAAATTGAATATGGCTGCACCTTTAGACTTGGGGGTTAATTTGACCATGTGATACAAATTAGAATAAAAATCTAAATCTAAATATTAATATAATCTAATACATGATACACCAGACTGGTGTTGTCATGCTGCAAAATCATTGATCAGCTTTCTTGCCCAGGAAAAGGTATTTTCTATTCTAATGCATCATTCAAACAGACCAATTGCTTACTATAGTGTTGTGCAGTAGTTTGTCTCGGTTCCACCAATTTGAAATAACGAGGTCCCACCAGTCACAGAAGGATCTTTTCTCCAGGAGATTCTATTTAGGTTTAAGATATTGAAGGCCAAGATTTTCAGTCTTCAGCTTTAGATGTTGAATCTAGCCATGATTTTTCTTCATTTTGGATTCTTAATAATTAATCCATTTTTCATTGCCAGTGACCATCTTGTCCAGAGATCGGTTGGCTGCTTCACCTTTAATTATTCAGTACGTTCATATGTGAATTGTGTTGTATCTTCCTTGAAAATTTCCTCCAATTCAGCAGTTTTCAAGTTCTGACATCTTCCAGAGTATTCTTTGTTCTCAAGTAGATCTTTTTTTAAAACTGTAAACCATTTCTGACACGTGCTTGCACCTACTGCACCATTACCATAAGCGTCATTGATCCATTGCCTACCTTCCACTGCACTTTGTCAAATGTGCATTTTATATTCAGATTTTCACCAAAATAAAGTAGAGCCAGTCTGGCTGCTCCAGAGTCAAACTCTTCTCCTACTTCCACATCCTTGCGTAATTCTACTATAAATTTTGGAGGTGTGTAAGACTTGTCAGTTTAGTGCAGGTGTAACAAACCAGCCTAGCGATCACTAGGTCATGAGTTCAAATCACGGTAGGGGATTTTACATATCGGTTTACTCCCCTATTTTTGGTGAGGATTGTTCTTGTTACATAGTAAAGTCAACTCTGACTTTGTCCTGGCATTTGACAATTATCAATTTCCTGTCAACAATTAATGAGTATGCACAAGCAATAAAGTTCTGAAAAAATTTCAAAGACACTTCAAACATTTCCCTAACATTATGCCAAAGATGGCTCTGGGAACTTTTGCATGAACCTAATATTTTGATTTTCTCTGGTTGTTGCTGGGTTACAGAATGCAGTTATCAAACCAAAGAGAAATTATCTTTCAAATTTAAAACATATTGAACCAATTTTTGTTGTCATTAAAGTGAGATGTCTTGATTATAATGTTCAAGACTCTGGGTCAGGTATATCTAGTTATTTTACTATGATCTATCTAATAATAGCTGATTTTTAATCTATAAAAAATGAATTTCATCAATGCTGCTAATCTTTGATATCAAAAAATGTTTTCAGTCTATTTTTATATAAGATGCACTTACATTTTATTTTTTTTCTATATGTTTGTAAGATTTTTCTCGCCTTGAATATATTGAAAATGAAATCAGTAACAATGAAAATCATACAGATCACTCAAGTATAAAGAATAGTGATGGCAATAATACAATTAGTAATTAAAAATTGCAATAATACAATTAGTAATTAAAAATTGCAATAATACAATTAGTAATTAAAAATTATAAAATTTGCGACAGGTGATATATTTTAAAACCATTAAACAACAATTCCTCTTATTTTTATGTTCATGATCACATAATTGTCTTTGCATCTCACCTGTATTTAACAATCCATAAGTTCTGTAAATTTTAAATATAGAACTAAAAAGGACTAGCATTCTGAGGGAAATTATGAATCACCGCCACCCATATATGCTGTGTTTGGGGTGATCAATTAAAAAGTTGGGCTGTGATCACTAAAAAATGTCTGAATTTTCAAAAAACAAGTGGGCACAAACCAATTTAGTGACCAATTTAGTATAAGCTTCATTGAAATTTGAACCCCCACTAAACCCTATTTTGGAGGGGAATTTTCAAAAACACAAATGCATTTTCCCTACTCGCGTGCGTGCGTACAAAATTTCAAGTTTCTACTATGAACAGTTAGGGCTGGGAGAAGACCAGATAGATATAAATGTGTGAAGACATGAATAACCTAAACCTTTGGTAGCAGTGGTTTTTAAAAAATAAAAAATAGTATTACAAGTAATCTCTTGAAATGTAACATGTCTATGATCTTAACAGATCTTATTTTTTCATAATTAATCCATTTTTAAATCTTTTTTCTTTAGAAACCTTTAGTTGATAACTTTTGGCCAATAAACGATACTGCATGAATGTTTGGTAAAAGTGTGTTGGTTGCATAACTAGCACTTATGAAACCATCTTCTGTATGTGGCCTCTGTTAGTTTTTTGGTGTACGCTTGTATTGTTCAGTCGTCAAACAAATTATGGTACAGGAATACCTTTAATAGTGCGGTTTTGATTTGTACAGGTTAAGGTATTACTGTACAAATTAATGTAACTAAGTATAAGATGAAAACACATTAAATTATAATGAGACGTTGAACAGTGCGGGTGAACTGTATGGAAAATTTTGGAACAAATTAACTGCACTAATCAAGTTGTACCTGTATTAAGTTCTATTTCTGGTATTTAATTGGTGACATTTGTTGACACAAGTTCATTTGACTTCAAGCCATAATAAAGAGTTTTAATGCTTGGTCAGGTATTTATGAAATTTATGCTATCTACTAAGTACAAATACGAGGGTAGATCAATAAGTCTGTAGCCTGATACAGTTAATAGCTGAAATTTTAACTATATAATGTTTGATCTGTGATTAATGGAGAAGCATTAGGTTAAGTGCATTGACAAGGAACAGGATTGTTGAAAAATAAATATTTGTTGTGTAAAATGAATGCTTTTTTTATCATTAGACTTATTGATGTACCTACGTATTAGTGTATTTGTATTATGTTCAGTGCTTGAGAGAGATGTTTAATTATATTTAAAGTTTAAATCTATCCTTGTTTCACTAGTTTCACTAGTCTTTTTCTTGTTTCTTTGAGAAATCAACAATTTATTGATTACTTTTTAATTTAACTATTAACAGTTCAACATAAAATTGGCTCATAGTTTATCTGATGAATAATTTTAAGGGATTCCACAACAATTCTGGGTGGCAATTTCCCAGTCACAATTCACCACCAGTAATATTCCACCAAGCATTTTACTAGTCCAGCAATTTCCCTGTCAAGCATTTTACCCGCTTCATATTTCCCATCCGGCAAGTAAACAGCTGAACAACAACATACACACACACACACACACACACAATAACAAATGCAAAGACATACTCACATGAACACACTCGCACACTAACATAGGCACTCACATACATACATGCATGCACATACACAAATACTGACACATATACACATACATTAACACAAGCACACTAACAGAAGCACACTAACACTACCACACACACACATGTACATGCATGTACTTAGATGCGCACTAACATACTTACACGCACACTAAGACATGCACAAACATACCAGCACTAACATACGTATATCCATGCACTAACACATGTACATACACACTAACATAAGCATATGCATGCACACACACTAAAATATGCATCCATATACCTGAATGCACACACACTAGCACATGCATACATGCATGGAAACTACCACATGAAGTCACATCCATACACACACATTCATACTTACACATATGCATGCACATACACGTGCATAAACGCTCAAACATACATGCGCACACATGCCTGCAAGCTTCATATATTTGTTTGTTCAGAAAAGGGGGTAAATGTATGGCAGGTTACTTGTCTGACAAGAAAATGCAGGTAGGAATATTACCGAGAAACATTGTGGTTACTGCATGATGATTGGCGGGGGGGGGTCGGACAGGATATTACTGGCAGGAAAATGCACCCATGAAATGTCAAGTGGGCATATTAAGGTAGTTGAGGTTAAGCTTTAAACACAGTATTGATTTCAACATTTTTATATTTTTGTAAAATGGTTTTATTTGATATGAAGTATTTAATTTGATACAAGAGCTTGTAATAAGCTGATTTAATTTATTTGGACTTGATAAAAGTATTTAAAATTAAGTGAAACTTTTATTAAAACTTTCAAGTTAACTATTTCTAAAGAATCAAATTTTCATCAATAGTTTAATAAAATTATGTTTAATAAATTCAAAATATTTACTGTTATGACTATAAGCCACAAAAGTATTTTTAGATCTTTTCAAAGTACTTAATTTTCTTTCTTCTCAAACTGTTTATGGAGGTGGGTAGTGTACATTGCCAAAAGAATAATTGGAATCAAACAAATCATTTAAATAATATAAAACTCATCATATTCAAAACAGATGTCAGTGTATATTGGCTTAGGGCAGCAGTGAAAAAAAAAGATAACTGGTATGAAGCACTGATAGGATTTGAACTCAGAAATAACTACAAGTTGACAAAGTAAGATTCAGTATTACCAGCAGAGAGGATCCTCTCAGGGGATTCTGTTAGGTTGTGTAAAAGGCAGTCAGTTTTTTAATTTAATTTTTTTTTAACAAAATTATGCTTACATTGGAAAAAGCCAAGTTAGTGAGAAAGTATTTTCTCTCAAATGGGGATAGGCTGCACAAACTTCCTTGTTTAAGTTTTGTTAAGAAATCAAAATGTTTCCCCAGATAGAATTGACACAAGAACAACTGATGTGTTTTCGGGTATGTGAGGTAAGGTTGAGTATGACCTAAAGATGCTTGTGCATCTCAGTTTATCTGATGCTAGAGTTCTTAAGAAAAGTCAATATTTAAATGCATTGATTCTCAAATATGGGACACCCAAACTAACACAAGCAAATTGGCCACAATTGAATTGGCTCTCTGTGTTAGTTACTGAACCTCAGTTGAGTTGGGCATTCTATTTGCAACTGACACTCAAGCTAGTCTCCATTGCTGTGCATGCCAATGTAAAACCGCCTTCTAGAGCACACTTAGCACACCCAACTTACAAGGGGAAAAAAACAGGTTATTGCAGACACTTTGAAATTCTATGGCACAACAGGTTAATTTGGCAGCTTCCAAAATCTTTGATTGAGCAACAAGCTGGTAGTCACTTGTGTATAAAGACACACAAAGCCTTGCAATGCCCCTTTCCCATCTCTAGCAGTCACAGGCTAACCAACTCATAGCAGGTGGAGAAGACTGGTCAATAGTGTCCACTTGCACATCAAATAGAATAACAAACAGCTTGAACTTATTTGCATGTTTATCATTCCTTGATTTTAGTACTTTTTGGGAAGAAGCCATATATTTTCTTCTGTAGAGTATGACTAATATCATTGTCCTTGTAAAATTGATCTTCCATCTTCCCCTATTATTAACCCTCCAAACGAGTTTTGACAGGAATCAAAGTTTAAATACAGTTATTGGCAATATTTACATTGCAAACGCCACACTCCTATTCAAGTTTAGATTTTATATTATATTGAAATTTAGTGTGTCCAATGTCCTTGTTGAGACTATTTTCAAAAGAGTCTGTCATCATTTCCCAAACTATGGGTCGCGACCGGAATTTTGGTTGGCCGTGAAAAGCTATTAAGCTATGATTTTATTAATTTTACAAAAATATATATCACAAAAATGGAAAAGTGCACATTGTGTGTGATAACATCGACATTGAGTTGTTAGTAAATTTAAAGTTCACTGCTTTATCATTGCCTCAGCTTATAGTGGCGCCACCAAGTTTTGTTTACCATGTGATGTTCTATGCTGTGAAATCTGGATTACATTAAATTTGGGGAATCAAGCTTAATTTACATCACACAGGTTCAAGGAACGCTACAGGAATGCCAAACAGCGCAAAACACCAGGTGATTACATAAGCTTGCGGAAAATACATTAATGTACCATAGTCGGCTATCATTCTGTTTTCTATGTGTGTTGACCGCCTGATCATTTAGCCGGACCACAAGTTGTACAGAGTAGCTTACCGAAACGTAAGTAAATTATATTACCTCATGCAAACATTTTTTACTACATTAGTGAAATTTGTTCCATGGTCCTTCTGAAGAAGTTGAAACTATTCCTATTTCAAATAAGTCGCGTGTAGAATTGATGAAATGTCCCAATGGGCAGAAAATCAGCGAATTCAAAGAGTTGATGAAAACAAATGTTTCTCCTTGCAACTAGATGAATCTACAAGGCTTGTGCCAGCTACTTGTTTTTGTATGCTAAATATGGAAAACTGAAACTCATGACGAGTATATTGTGCTGTGAGCCAATTATTGAAGTACTAGTGATGAAATATTTAAGACTGTCGATACTTATGTAAAAACAAAAGTCCTCGTCTGGAATAAATTTGTAGGTGTATGTACCGACAGCACACGGACTATGTGCAGTAAAAACAGTAGTGTTGTGACTCGAATACTTAAAGTTGGTCCAACTGTGTCATGGACTCACTGCAACCTTCACAGGAGAGCGTTAATATCAAAATCCATATCTGATAATTTTAAAAACGTCTTAAAATAGTGAACTTTATTAAGTCAAAGCTATTGCAATCGTGCTTATTTGAGAAGTTGTGAGATGGGAAGCTCCCATAAATCACTTCTGCACACAGAGGTACATTTTTGCTATGGAAAATGAAGTGGAATTTACAGATGATATAATCATTGAAATATCTGAACATTTGAAAAAGTTGAAAGATAATTTTGAATTTTATTTCCTTGAAGAAATGAACAGTTTTCAATGAAAAACATGAATTGTGAACCTGTATCAGGCCGAAATAATGACTGAGATATCAACAAAGCATCTGGGCATCTGTTCAAAAAAACAATCCTTGCAGCTTTAAAGATGCTTCTCTCTTTTTCATCTTTGTACCTTTGTGAAGTTGGATTTTCAGTAATAGTTGAAATCAAAAACAAATTTCAAAACAAACTTCAACTGTCAAATTCTTTCTGCCTGAAAATAGATTGCATTGATATGGATATCAATGCTATTCTCAACAAGAAACAGGCATATCCTTTGCATGCACCTAATTAAATAATTAAATTGTATCCCAGTCATGCAAATGTAATTTTAAAAAAATAATCGTGAATGTTTAATGTTTTTCTATATTTAATGCGTTTTTTAAATTTAAAAATTTTTTTTACGATAAAGTTAGGTTGGTTAGCTGTGGTCATATATAGTGGGTCGTGATTTGAAAAAGTTTGGGAATCACTGGTCTGTTATTGGACAAAACTGTATTTTCACTAAGTAGATTCAACTGATTTGTCACTCTGGCAGAAAAGTAGTTTCTTCTCAATCCCGTTGCCTCCTGAATCTGTAGCTTCTTGCTCTGACCTCTGGTATGATAGCTGAGGGAGGGGAGGAACATCTGTTGGACAGTGGTGGTGGAAGCAGCGTTGATTAAGTATGTGTTTGCCTGATATGATTCTATGTTTCTAACAGGTCCGCCCATGTTTGCCTGTATTCAAAGGATTCTAGGGTTAGGTGCTCCAATCTTTCAGCATATGGTAGATAACTGATGTATTTAACCAGCTTTGTTGCTCCTCGCTGAACCCTTTCAATTGTATCTGAATTATATTTTAACTGTGGAGACCATATACATGAGGCAGATTCCAGATGTGGTCTTATCAGTGCCTTGTACAGGAACATGGAGTCAGTTCATTTCTTTAAATGTGTGTTTGAGGTATCCCAATGTTTTGTTGGCAATATTCACTTTTTGTTGAATGTGGTGTGTGAATGCGGTCTGTGAATGTGAGTTTATTGTCAATATATACACCTAGATCCTTCTCTACTTCTGCTGTTTCAAGTATGTGTTGTTGGCTATTGTCTTTCATCATGATGTATAAATGTTTTGGATTGTTGCAACTTAAGTGCATGACTTTGCACTCTGTGGGATGAAACTGCATCTGCATGAAATCGGCCCACTGCTGCAGTCTGATGAGATCTTGTGTTGTATTTAACTGATTATAGCTTTGTCATCTGTGTACATAGACATCATGGATTTCACCTTTCCTGGTAGATCATTTACGAATAGAGAGAATATTGGACCCAAGATACTTTCCTGCTGTATGCCGCTGAGGACGTCTGCCCATTCAGATTCTTGTCCATTAGCTCTTACCCTCTACATGTGACCTCCGATGACATTTCTGATCCAAGTTAGACCCCCACCCCCAATTCCAAAACTTTGTACTTGTTCTAGTAGTATCATGTGTGGTACGGAGTCATGCTTTTCGATAATCAAAATATGACATCTACGGGAACATGATGCATGAGTGCCTCAGTTTGTGGATATGATATATCCGACATGAAAGAATTCAAGTGACATTGAGAAAATAAAACCTTAATTGTATTTGAATTAAGACTTTAATACACTGACATGTTTCACCTTTCGGTTTTATCAAAGTGGTAATTTTAAATGGAATGATTGTTTTATGGGATACATGCCTCCTAATTCTAACTTTAATTTTTTTAATATAAATCCGATTAAACACTCACATGTTATGATGATGTGAAACAGCTTCACGTAAAACAAACGTTTCATTTGAAATTTCCACTTTGATAAAACCAAAAAATATCTTAGATTATAAGTATTCTTGGTATGTCTTTTCTTTTTCTAACTACAAAAATTCTAAAATAATTTAAATTGGGTTTTGAGATTTGTTTCTTTTTAACAAAAAACTTAAATGTTTTTCCTGAATTTTGTGTACCCCCCCCCACACAAACCCCTAAATTAGATGTCTTTGAGACTTCAGCTTCAAAGATGGCTTTTATCTTGATAAAGTTTTTGTTGATTTTAATTAAATTACTGATAGGCTAGGAATCAGAGCTATCTTTAATATTTGTGTTTAAGACATGGCCTAACAATGCTATTTTAAGGATGATCTTCTAACAAAGCACTGTTCTCATGCATTTTACACAATCTGATGATAGTTGAAGAAGGGCTGGTACATGCTATATTGCTGAATTTTTCACTATCATTTCATGCAGGCCAGATTGAGTATTAATAATTGGATGGTGGGCCAGATATATGCTATATAGGAATTATCTATCTAAATACATCTAGTTATATTTTACCTCAAATCACTGAATAATGCATACTAGAAAATCATTTGTGCTTAACCAAGGATGCTAATAGTGGCAAAGTCTGATGTCATGACCCGTCTTCCGGTTCCACTTGAAAAAATCCTACTAGTAGTAATTTACAATAGGGATAATTTTGCTTGTTTCTTCTTTCGTTGTTTTTTCCGGAAATTTTGCAGTTTGTAAGTTTATGCCCACAAAAAACAAAATGGATAACTTTTAGTCATTCTATTGATTTTTTTTCATTTGTCCCCAGAAGTGCTCTAGCAGACGAGCACTGAATGCCAGTGGACTGTTGACGACAAATCGCCAAAAATGCCCGAATCTTGTAATACTATGAATTTTATTGTAATAATCTTGGTGTTATTAACATTTTAGAAATTGTAGAATATTTGCTA
>VCCN01005929.1:352356-370206 GCA_006491835.1 Architeuthis dux | reverse complement strand
GTCTGTGTATGCAAGTTTTGGAATCGCTGAGTTGATGGAAAAAAAATTGCGAATATACAACTCCGTGAAATTGAAACCTGTGAAACTGGAGGGCCTACTGTACATGCACAACAATTCTTTAGAATAAATTTTCTTTTTTTCTTGTGTGGCCATACAGAATAATTTTCAAGTTGATTATGCTGCATTTTAAGCATTTTGAATTATTTTAGTTTTCTACTACACTGCCTGATCAGAAATTGTTTGTTTTTTTTCCCCTACTATTCATAAACTAGTTGACTTACCCAGAACATCCAAAATTTACAAATGCATAATTATTTACAGGATTTAACATTTCTAGCATCATGATGTATAGTTACATGATGCACTAGGTTGCTATTTCCATGTACGTAATTTAGTGTTAGAACCAAGACAGGAAACAAGAAAATAAGTTAAACTTAAAAAGAACATTTATTTTAGCTGGTCCATAAGTACAAAAAGGTGTTACCAGTTCATTTCAATGGCTAAATAAGACTGGTGATGTCTCAAGTGTGGTTACAGACACATGACCAGCTTAGAAGTTCAAGTCACATGTATATAAGGATTTGCAGAAAGTGAGGAAAACATAAGAATTGGGAAGAGACTTCATCTATTCTCACTTGTTAAAATCAATTACATTTCTTTTTAGGTTTTTTGTGACCATCACACACATCTCGCTTTTATGACATTTCCCAGTGATTCTTCTTATAGTCTCTTGAAAAGCCCCAGTGCAGTCTCATGTCACAATTATCCCTCCTGGTCCTTATTGATATAACAAACCTGGTGCTAAATCATGAAGAGATACCTGTTTCTATAACCATCAATTCAAGTATCTTTTGATACTTATATTTGGTCCTGCATGTATGTAAAAATTTGGACAAATCTGTGATTCCAATTTGAATTTAATTTTTCTAACAATAGTTGTTTTTGGAGTTGTGCTCTGTAGATGTAGTGTTTATAAATAATCTTTTTACACTGACTCTTTGCTGATTTCTTTTAGTTCTAGAAAGTATATAAAAGATGAAAAGTCCTAACAAGAAAAAAGTCAATCTTTATTATTATTGGATGAAGTATTGTAACACCACTTTTGATTAAATTTGACTAGTTTTTACCTTCATCCTAATTTTAGTTGTTTTTATACAACTTATTAATTCGGGCCACTATTTCTATGGCAACGAATAAAAGCGCAATCGGAAATAAAGAGTAAGCCTTCAGTGAGAATCAAATTCACAGCCTCATTGCCAGAGGGAGACCAGTTTACACCTAGCTGCTTTTACCAATCAGCCACGAAGACTTCATGGATTAGCAGAAGCTGATTTACACTTACAAACTCACTCCTACAACCGACTCTCTGCGCCACTATATATGTTTTACATATGCGACCTAGTAGTCTTTTTTATACTTCATCCAATAATAATAAAGATTTAAGAAAAAGTCTTTTAAATATTTACACTGGCACTGACCACTAAGCATGAAAATAAATGTGACAACTGACTACCATTCTGAAATGTTTTAGATTACATTTATCATTTTAAGGAATGATTGGTAAAGTTTCTTCCTATTATTTCAAAGGTCCACAGTTGAGACACTGTTAATTGGAAACTGCTTTTAATCTTGATATCGAGAAACGTCAGTTCAAACATCATATGTATTATTGACTCAGAATTTTTTGGTTAGCTTTCTTTTTATCTACAACTTTTTCTCGGTTCTCGTAATTCTGTTCTTAGTAAACCGTAACTGACTATATTTTCTAGCATGTAAGTATAGCAGAGTAGCCATTTATCTTGTGATAAAATATTTGTATCAACTGTCTTGTTAGAACATATGTTAGTAGTCAGGTCTGTTAGGTAAACATATACTTTGGTCCATTCAGCCAGATATTTAATGCTGCATTGATTTCATTGGTCATGTTCAATCTCTACAAAGCATATCAGTATTTGATAGTTTATAGATTATTCCATCATTCAGAAGTATTGTTTTTGTCTGTTTGATGTAGTCATGGGAGCAGAGCGATATTCTTCTCCACTTTCTGTACTAAATGGCTGCTTTATGCTAAGAATTTCTGTTGTATTACAAGTTAAATCAAAGTGTTAGTATTGATAATGATTGTCTATCTCTTGTCATTCTTCCCACCTTCTCCTAGACTTTGCTCACAAATCTCTCCAATCAATGGCTTTTTTATAATCAGATGAAGGTAAGCCCTTGGCAGGACATTTACTACGTGGTGGCTGCTGCTGCTGCTTGTTCTGCAGCGGTTGATCTCTGCTGTTCAGATGTAGACTGCTGGGACTATCTAGTTTGTATAGTTGCTTCTAACCAGCCACTCATTACTTCATGGATAAAATGTCAATTTGATTTGGTCAACTGACTATCGTATTTATTCGAGTACAATGTGACCTCAAATATAATGCGACCCACACTTTTTGTAGCTAAAGATCAGTAATATGTTATCATTTTTTTACACTCGAGTATAATGCTACCCCCCAATTTTGACCCTGATTTTTTATATTAAATTTCTCACATTATGCACAAGTAAATACAGTAGTTAAATGAATCTTGTGACAACCTGATTTTAGTTTAAATTTCATTGAGATGCAAAACAGCAACATTTTAAGATTATTTCTTTCTCATGAAATAACTACTTATAGATCTGGTCATGTGTCGGTATTCCTTTCTTATTCACTAAATTATTTGGTATTTATTTAGTGTCTTATATATAATTAGGTTATAAAGTCAAATAATGATTGTATTAGTTATATTTAAAGATATAAAAAGATCTGAAGTCTTATAGAATTTTTTTTTTTTTTTCTACTTATCTCTTGTTTTTAATCAGTTTTAACTACCTTCAAAATAATCTATTTTTCTGTCCACGATAAGAGAGCTAAATTTATTTTTGTATAATTAATGTGAAATTTTCATTGGATCTTAATCTTTTTGATATCATTGGTAGTAATTATTTTGTGTTGGAGATTTTAAGATACATAATAAAATTTATCAATACCAAATTCTTTTAAAATTATAAGTTTTCTTTGTGACAACTGTCTTTTCAAGCAAAGAATATTGTTTGTAAGCTTTTTGAATTGGTAAATCATGAGAAAAGGGTGGTAGTTGATAATTGATTTGAACTCTTAGATTGGTTAATTGGAAGAAAATGTTTAGGTATAAATGAAGAGGTAGCTTGGCAGTATGTGCTTTGTAGGTAAAGTAAAGTGTCCTGTCTCTTAAGAGACAGCTTCCAATGGAGTATGGAGCCCTGTGACGAAGACCCGGTTTCTGTTGTATGCATCAGCTTAGTGATCCTTGCAAATTTCAAGTCTGGTCGAGACCAGGACTTTATTCTTACAAGTTTGTTATGACCACCCCCTTGGCAGGATGCAAATCCACCGAAGGGATACCTCCACCTTAATCACATAGCAGCTAATTGAGTACACTCTAAGCTGAGTGCACAGGGAAATTTGTCCTAATGAAGAGTTTTCCTCACTCTTCGCTCATACCGGGGATCGAACCCAGGACCTTCTGCATGTGAGGCAGATGTGCTTTGTAGGTAGTCAGAAGTTATTTGATTAAAATTTGCATTTTTTTCATATGCTGATATAAATGTCTTTAAAAAAAAATAATCTAGCTTACCTTACTTGTAGAAACATTTTACAACTGTTTATTTATCTTTAAAAGTAAGCACTTGATTTACCTGGTAGACAGATAATTCAATGTCAGACATGTTAAACGCCTGACAGCCTTGTCTTGTGGTTAGGTAGGAGGTGGCATAATGAACACAAACCTATCTGCTTTTGAAGTTACCTCTCTCGGGACTTTCCACACACTCTCTGCCAAGCCCGATTAAGTTATTCTGCCTTGGATACTAACTTTCCTGTGTTTCTCCAGTCTGATTTTAGAGTGCAACTGATTCCTTCCTTATATTTTCTACCACATGTTCATGGGATGCTATATATGCAGTTTATAATGAAAGTATTTTAAATGATCAAACACATCAAACGTGATATCTTGACTTTTTAGTTTTTTTCATTAGATGAAGCATTGTCAACCATGATTAATTCCTTATCTTTCGCCAATCGCTTGACACCGCCATATTGATGTTATTGTTTTGTTTCATCTAATAAAAAAAATTCAAGATAATATTAGTACTAATACTAAATAAACATAATAACATTAAATATGGTGGTACCAAGTAATCTGGTAAAAATAATAAGTTTATATGGTTATTGTTAACATGAGTTATTGCCCTTGAAGAGACTATACAAGACCAGAGAATAGGTGCTATTACATTTGGTAGCGAGTGTAGTTCAAGCATGGCATCTTCTTTGAAATGGTTGCCTAAATTGGAAAACGAATCCAGTTATGAAAGCTGGAAGCCAGATAACAAACAAGCAACTGCTATACATTTGTCTGTGTCCAGGAGAGCTAAAGCAACAGCATCGGAGATAAGTGTGGAAGATTTAAAAGAGGAAGACAGCATTAATATTTTACTGGAAAAGCTTGATGGCTTGTTTTTACCAGATCAAGGTAGAAGGCAGTTCACTGCCTTTCATAATTTATACAAATTAAGGAGATCAGAAGATACCAATATTATTGACCTCATAAACCACTTTGAGCACATGTATTTTAAATTTAAAAATGAAGAAATGCAGTTGCCCGATCCCGTCATGGCCTTCATGTGGTGTAGATTGTCAGAGCAATGTTCATTTGGTAATGTCTGCCATCAATGAGGTAACTTATGGCAACATGAAGGCAATTTTAAAGTGCGTTCTTGGCTCTGAGATTAGTGTACCACATTTTGCCAATCCATCAACAACTTCAAATGTGGAAGTAAAACAGGAAACAGTTTTTCCTACCTTGATTACATGTAATTATAGTCATGGTCATGGATGACTATACTATAGAGCAGGTAGTGCTCAGCGAGTTTGTGGTGCCTGCAGTATGTTGACCGGTACTATGCTGGGAAGGGGTAGAAAACTAAACTCACTTGGGTTAAATGGCAAATTATCAACATGTCTTATTTGTGCCTCTTGTTTACATTGGGCCCATCAATGCCTGCATACATACAAAATAGTGGCAAGAAAGAGGACAATGTGTTCAATTCTCTTTTTATGGGATATACAAATAATTTGTCAAACAAAATTACAGACCCAAATAAGTGAATCAAAAGATTGTGCAGTATTGTTATACTGATTGCTCAACAAAGGTTTGCGCTAATCAATGGTTTGATACTTATCTTGCTTCTCTTAGTGGTTTCCAGCATTTACAGGTTACTGAGGTATCTTCAACTTCTACTTTTACTTTTGGAGACAAACACCTTCTCATCATTGAAACGTTTGACTCTCCCATGTTGGATTGGAAGTATAAATGCTAATATTACTACAGATGTTGTGAAGTGTAATATTCCTCTCTTATGAGCTGTAAATCAATAAAGAAAGTAAAAATAGTATGGGATCTTGATAACAATATTATTCAGATTGGCGGGGAGAAAATTAAACTTGTGAAAACTACTTCAGGCCACTACATTCTTCTGTTATCCTTATGACTAGGCTGAGAAGTGCATGCTACTGTTAAGCTGTCCACTGATGCTGATGTAAAGAAGGTAGATTTGAAATTGCACAAACAATTCGGACACCCAACTGCTGAAAAATTGATAAGTTTATTGAAAATGCTAAAATGAATAATTTCAAGCTAGAAAAAGAAATAAATCCGGCAAATCAGTCGTGTGATATTTGTACGAAGTGTAAAAAACACAATCTTCGTCCTATTGTAAATATCCCTTTGGCAACAAAATTTAATGAAACAGTCTCTATGGATTTAAAGGTATGGGGGAAATTGTATTTTCTAGTTGTTGATCTGGCTACCAGATTTTGTACGGCAGATGTGATTCATGACAAACAATCAAACAATAATTAAAGCCTTCTTTTCAGGCTGGATATCAACCTTTTGGTGTCCCCAAAAAGTTGTTGAACAATGGTTGTGAATTCAACAACACTGAAATGTGTCAGTTAGGTGAAACATTTAATATAAAAATAATGACCACAGCTGAAAGTCCCTGGAGTAATGGCGTTTGCAAACGACTAAATGCTGTAATTGGTGATATGGTTAGTAAGATACTTGCTGATATTTTTGTGCTTGTAATGCTTTGTCAAATTTTTCTGGATTTTCACTTAACCACGATTCAATCCTGCTGTTCAAGACGTCTTTCAAAGCTATCTCTCTGCTTTAGAGCAAGTTTCTTCGACAATCATGGTGAGAGATAATTTAAATGCAATGCATGTGGTGAGATAAGAATTTCTTTGTTGTGAATCCAGTGAGAAAATAAGGCGTGCGTTAAGGAATATTCAAAGTACTCTTGCTGAGACTTTGACAAATGGCGATGTGTACTATAAAAGAAATGATAGTAAGGAATGGCATGGACCTGGCATAGTAATTGGATGTGATGGAAAATTAGTCTTAATTCGCCATGGCGGTATATACGTCAGAGTTCACACTTGTCGCTTGGTTAGAGATCCAAACATTAATCATGATTCCTATGTTACATCTGACTCCAGTGGTGTTTCAAATTGTAATGAACAGGAGAATGATTCTACAGGACATCATTACTCTCCAGAGGATGACGATGATGTCAACATTTCTGAAGAAATTGCAGTTAATGATTTAGGTGGAGAGGAAGCTATATTTTCTCATGACAGTGAATCTTCAAGTGAATCCAATACTCAGTGGGACAAATAAAATTAGAGTAGGTCAGCGAATACAAGGTATGAATTTTGATACTGGTGAGTTGGTGTCTGGTAAAACTATAAGCAAGGCAAGAAAATCAACCGGAAAATGTAGCAATTGCTTTAATATTCGGCATGACTTGGTTGGTCCAGTTGGTTGGATTAATTTAAATGATCTAAGTGATTGGTCTTTTGTTTCTGACGATGTGGAAAGGGTTGTCATGTTCAACTCTGTGATATTTGCACAGCTAAAGAAGATGAAATGAACTGGCAGGACAATGATATATACGAGGATGTGCATTGGGTGGTAATGGAGAAGATTAAGGATAGCAAGACTGTCACAAAAGCAAGATTAGTGGCATGTAGATTCGAAGAGGATACATTATGTTTGAGAAAGCATTCTCCAACTTGTTAGAAGGAATCAGTACGTTTGACCAGCTGCTTCTAAACAATGGCATATCCACACGGTGGATGTAAAAGCAACTTACCTACAGGAAAATGAAGTTGATCGCAACGTTTATCTAAAGCTTCCCCCTGAATACTTCAATAGGAAGTTGTGGAAGTTGAAAAAGACTATATGGTTCATACGGTGCAGCGAGGGCTTGGTATATGTGAGTGAAGAGCGAGTTGATTGCATTATCAGTTCAGATGTGTTCCCTCGATCCATCGTTGTTCACATGGTATAATGAGGGCAAATTAGAAGGTATATGCGTTTATGTAGATGATTTCCTGAGGGCAGGAACCAAAGCTTTTGAGAAGTGTGTTATCAGAAAGAGATGACCTGTTCTCCATTGGAAACTCTGTGTCAAACTCATTTAAATATGTTGGACTCAATGTTTCTACCATTGATGATGGCATTACAATTGATCAAATTCAATATGCGTCTACATTAGCACTAGAACTCTCTCTGCAGAAGCTTTGGCCCTTCTCGGCAGTGCCGAAGCTGCTGTTTATGTAGCGAATATATTTTAATCTGTTTGATGCTGTTCACTCTTTGAACAATCTTGAAGATTAAGAATAGATGTGGTCGTTTTCTCTGAAACATGCTGGACAGAAGTGACCAGTGTTTCATGGGTGACTTCTCAGCAACTTGCTGATTGCCTCACCAAGAGAGGCGCATGCGCACAGCAACTCCGAGCTGCTGTTAGTAGAGACTAGTGGACTATACTTAGCACATATTTGTATATGTATTACTTACACATCAAAAATATCAGAAATAAATTAAAAAAAAGGTGAGAAGTGTTAACATGAGTTATTGCCCTTGAACTAGAGATATAAGTGTTCTATGGCATAACCAGGATGCTTATCTGCCTTTGAATTGGTGTACGAGAATATACGAGACAAGAGAATCTGTGCTATTTACAGTTAGATTGGATCTTCTGCCAACCATTAAGCTTGCATAGCTCAATGGGTTAGAGCAGCTATCATAGTAAGGTAGCCTTCCCAAAGCAAAAGGGATTCGAGTCCGAGTCTTGCCGAGAGCTTATTCTTTATTTTCTACCTGTGCTGGTTACTAATGGCTGTAGATTGACAGGGTGAGTAGTTGCAATGAAAAGTAACTGAAATTAAGATGAAAGGCTCTGTTTGGTTAATCACTGAATAGAAACTGTCATGTGACCAATGTCTTTTGGCAGCATGCCATGTTGGGGATGATCAATTAAAAAAATTGGAAAAAGGGGTGAACAATGATTAAGTTACTTCTCTTGCCTTTTGTTGGGCAGTGATCACTAAAAAAGTCCAAAGTTTCATTTTAAAAAACTAAGGGACTAATTTAGCATAAACTTGCATTGCAAATTGACCCCCCCCCCAAAAAAAAAATCTATTTAGGGGAGGAATTTTTAAAATAAAAAACGTTTTTTCTAGACATAAGTAGTAAATGTTTAAGTTTTCAGCCCTCTAGCTCCATTGGTGAGGCCTGAACACGCAGCACTAGATAGCCAACCAGCCAAAAACTGAAAAAAAACCTTGGTTGACAGTTTCTAAAATACTAGTCAAAGCTTAATCATGTGTGCCAAAGGTGTTTTGCAAAGTTTCATGCTGTATCATGTTCCACAGTTGTGTAGACCAGTTGAGGTTGTTAGCGATCAAATAAAGGCATTACTTGAAAATAATCAATGTTATACGATAAAGAGGCAACGTTATCAAAATATTGAAATCGAGCCTTGATAAATTGCACCAACTGGATTATGTTAATCGCTTTTAATCGATTCTTCATCAAAAGAATATGTATATGTTGGGAAAAGAGTGCTCTACTATGAGCTCCTTCTGGAGAAGCAAACAATTGATTCAAACAATTACTGCTCCCAATTAGATCATTTGAAGACCGCATTCAACGAAAAATGTGCATCCAGAATTAGTTGAGAGAAAGGGCATCATATTCCATCAGGATAATGCGACATGTTTCTTTGGTGACTGAAAAAAAATTGTTACATCTTGGCTGGAAAGTTTTCACGCATTTGCTGTATTCAGCAGATATTTCACCTTTGGATTATCAAATATTCTGGTCTTTAGAGAACTCTCCCAATGAAAATAATTTCAATCTCTGGAAGACTCTATAACCACTTTTTGCTCTTCACACCGAAATTGCCACCCACTATATTTAAATTGCTTCCTTGTGAGGGGCCTGCATGTCACGTTCAGAATCACTGATCTAAACACTCTACCTGCTGACAATAGATGTCTGCTTTAATTGTAACATTGACTAGTAGCAACTCAAAGTGGACCACATTAACGCAATCCTACCAAACACTTACCAAAACCTTTCTTGGATGGAGGTCTGTTTTTGGGTTGTGTTTGCCTCCACTAAGCCGTCTTTTGACTCTTACTTCCCTTTCTCCTGAGTCACCTTTTGATGTTATCAAAAGTACCACTCCTGTTTATCAAGTGTCCAGTCAATTGTTTTAATTAGTGTTGATCTGTATATTTTGAACTTCCGATTTTTTTTTCTTTTCATTTATCTATCTATTTTCATTTATGCACCTCTTCGCTATGGTACATGTAGACATTCCCATTTTTAGGATGGTCAAATTAGTAACTAAGCTAGTTGAATCATACTGACGTAATGTATCTTGATTGTATAAAACCGTATGAACATGTACAAGCATGCATGGTTATCATTATCACTTAACCTTCCAACATTGCCTGTTACATCAATATGTTTCCAACTACAATTACAGTATTTTTTATGTTTTCAAATGTATCATTATCAGGGTATTTTTAGTGATTGATGTAACAGTTGGTCTTAGAAGATTAAGTTTATTAGAAATTATATATACAGTAATCCGGGGTGACTTTGAACAAATCTTGAGCGAAAAATGAAACTGGCTAGGTACAAATAGTTTTGAAAGATCATTCATGTTTATCACGCCTAGAGCAATTCATAGAGATCTAATCACATGGGAACCCTGGAACACAATTTCTTTGATCACAATTCAAAATCTGAGCTGTCCAGGACTGGGTTTACTTTGGACGAATTCAGTTAAAACATTGATTTTTCTGCTTAGTATTAATAAGCTTGATTGTTTTTAAGATCATAGCTGTAAATAGTGACTTACAGACCTTAATGCAATTGTCTTCTATCCCAAGATCCTATTAAATTACAAGTTATCAATCAATCAATTAGTGAATGTCAAAATATTAAAAATTCAAATATTTCATGTCTTTTTAGCAGGATGATCAGTGATCACTCATCTTAAAAAAATGTCCTGTCTTCACTTTGACTAGTCTTTTGAAAACGACTTCAGAAAGGATTAGTCAGCACAATTGAATGATGGGAAATTAGCTTGACTTACTGTAAATTGGACAGCAGCTGGACTTGCAATTGTCCAAAGTCCCCTCGAAATAAGAGAAAAGCTAGGGTGACTTTAAAAGTTCAATGAAAATTCTGTGCAATAGCGTACATTAATTAAGTTTGCAAAGAAAACATGATACAAATAAGAGTAAGAGAGAACAGGCAGTACACTTTTGTATACTTTTCAGATGTTCAGGAGGCCCGTTAGCTTTACCCCAGACAAATCCTACTCAGCTTATAGAAAGTTGATTTGGAAAGTAGAAATTAGTCCAAATATCAATAAAAACCACTGCTGAAGCAGTTTTGATACCCGAAAAATACTCAAAGGATAACTTTTGCAAAAAAAGAATTAAATTAAAATCTATTCAATAGAAAATTTCTTTATAATTCTTTGCATGTAGTGGGGTTTAGAAGCTTACAAATGAAAATACTCCAAACAGTGATGTCTCACACATTTACATTTTGCCAAAGAAAAAGACTGGTTTGAAGTAATATCAGAAAAATGTTTTGTAAAAGCTTGTGTAATCTCTGTACTCTTTAAAATAACTTTTTAGAAAATGTAAGTTTTTAATCATTATGAAAATAGAAATGAAGACTCTGTATTTATTTTCTGAGAAGAGATAGTATATAGCTTAGGAAGTGAGTTATTAAATAATTCTTTATGATGCTGTTTTAGTGTGTGATAGCTTGAATTTCAGCATATTTAGTGCAATAGTTAAAAAAAAAAAGAAGAATTTTGTAAAGCATATAGCTATTGAGATTACTTGAAAGGGTCTAAGAATTCTTTGTTTAAAGACAACCTAAAGAAAAAAGTTTGTTTATAGGTGTCAGATTTTATTGGATAATATAATGGAAGTAGTGAATGTAATTGTTATTTTTATAGTTTGGATTGTTTTTGTATCTGTATAGGCATTTAAAAAAATTCATGACTACTTTTTACCTTCATTTTGGATTTATTAGTTGTTTTTTATTGCAACTTTTGCTCACTGTTTACCCTTTGGCAGTGAGCAAATAGCATTAATTGAAAAATAAAGAGTAAGCCTTAGGTTGGATTTGAACCAACAACCCTTATGGAGGGAGCATGGTTTACGCCTGCCTACTCGACCAATTGAGCTACTAAGACTCAACCAGAAGGCAGAAGTCCAAATAACACCCTTACACCCATTCTTCATTTTGATCGGTGGCCATGTTTGTTTATATTCTGGAAATTTCAGTTTACTGGTTGAACAATTTAGAGGCCTTTATGCATGTCTATAATGCGTGTGTTAGTGTGTATGTGTATTAGTGTGCATGTATGTACATGTGTTAGCCTGTTTTTGGCGAGTAAATTGTCTGACCGGGAAATATGTTTGGCCAGTAAATTGTTCGACCGGGGAAAATGAAGGCCGGTATATCGTTGGCAGTAAAGTGCGACCATGAAATGTTGTGGAACCTATTAATAATATTCACCACTGAATTTAGCAGAAGTTGACTGAGAAAATCTAAAAATGAAGGGGAGAAGGGAAAGAGAAGTAGATTACTAGAGAACTTCATAGAAATGAATTGCCTAAGGGAAGGGGATTTTATATACCGTACTGCAGGGCTATTTCACATTGTGGGGCTATTTGTAAACCATTTTTATTAATTTTTGACTGCTATTTACTCTCATCTTAATTTTTAGTAGTTTTCTTTTTTTAAAAATCACAATGTGTAAAATGGTTTACAATAAATGAATAAAACAACAACACTGCCTTACTGAAATTGTGATTAAACAAACTAGAAATTAGGATGAATGTAAATAGCAGTCAAAAATTAATAAAAATGGTTTACAATACTTGATTTAATAAAAAATAAAATATAATCATTTTTTTACTAAAATTCAAACAGTCATTGCCGTTCCAGCTTAGTACGAAAGTAAAAAAAAATGTTAGCTTCTTTAGCGGTGATCGGTCAAATCAATTATGATGCGATCCATTTGTGACGGTTAAGTCGCCCTACTTTGCCTAATGAAGATGATGCTGGTTCACCCAAGGGTCTGGACCAAGTTTCATATCAATCCAACATGATATGGTTGAGAAAAATGATATTAAGCATTTGAGGATGGTTCACCCGAACATATGTCTGAGAAATATTTAACATATTAGGGACCGACAGACCGAATTAATAATTATTGATTATAACCCCAAAAGTGTGGCTACTTTGCACCGGTTTTTGTCAGCCATCTCTTTTATATGTAAAGCTACTTCACCATTGGAGGGCCTTAGGTAAGTGATACAGTTTGATGTATAAAATGATAAAATTTCAGGAATAACTCTACCAGTTATTACAAAAAAACTAAAAATAGTGCCAAATAGCCTTGCAATACGGTATGCCATTTTGATCAAGTGACTGTTAGGTTTAATATAAGCTGGTATATTAAAGTAGAGATATTATAGTTTAACAGACTAGAAGTATTGATTGGGGGAACAAACTCCATCATACTCATTAGGGTGTATTGAAAATTCAATGTTTTTCAGGTTTTGACACTGTGATCGTTGTCTTCCTTGGCGCATTTCGCACTTTTGTTTTGTGTATGCTATACCTTGTGCAATCCTGAACCCTGACACCGAAAGTCGCATGACTTTTTAAGTAAACAACATACAGAGACAAATGAACACATCAATTTTGTTTACTTAAAAAGTTATGCGATTTTCAGTGTCCGTGTTCAGGATCGCACATGGTGCAGCAGGCATGAAACAAATGTACAAAATGTGCCAAGGAAGACGACGATCAGTGTTTTCAAGTTTGCCTTGGGCTTTGTTGTTGTCCAACACATCATAAAACCACCCTCGATTTTTCAATTTCTGAAATCTTTAATTTTCCATAAACCTACTACTCCAAGGGATATAATTTGGGGTGGGGAACAAGGTTAGGAGTGAACCTCTAGGTTTAAACTAGCTATATTGTTAATTAGCTATTACAGTATGAGTATATCCAAACTCTTATCAACGGTGCCAAATGAGTATTTCAACAAGACTTTGTGGGGAAGAGAGGAAATGGAGTGGGGAAAAGAATCAAAAGGAGGTGGGGGGGGGGAATCAAAATTGATCAATTATATTCACCCCTAGAATTAAGTGTATGACATTTTTTTTTAGTGAGTAACTGATTATAGCTTGCCTCTGCACTTTTGTTTAAGAGTTGCTTTCTTGCTTGGTTCTTAGAATTGCTCTGTGCTGTGTATTTGTCATATCTGTTCTTGAAATCGTTAACTGTTCTTGCTTCCAGTATATTTGGGTCATAATCCATTAGGATGTTCCAATTATTGATAGTTCTTTGTGAGAAGTTCTTTCTCGTGTTCTTTCTGCAATGCTTTTTGTATATTTTGCTGTTTCTTCTATTCATTGGGAAAAATGTCAGCTGGGATATTTTCTATTCCTTTAATTAATTTAAATGTTTCTATTGCCCCTAATTCTTATTTCTTCAAGTGTTGCTAATTGTAGTTTATGTAGTCTTTCTTCGTGTAGGAGATTTGCAAGTTCAGGGACTATTTTTGATGCTCTTTTTTGTACATTCTCTCTGTGTGATGTCTTTTCTAAAATATGGACTTCATGCTTGAACTGCATATTCTAGATATGGTCTAATATATGTCTTGTATAGTATTTTAAATGTTTCTGTATCTAAATAATCAAACCTAGCTCTGATTATTCTTGTTACATGCTTTTATTAACTACTTCTGAGATGTTATGTATTTTGAGATCCAATGATTTTGGGATACCCAGGTCTTTTTCATGTTCTCTCATTTTCAGTCTTGTATTTTTCATTTAGTAGCCTTTTTTATTGTTTCTTCCAATGTGCATAACTTTGCATTTATCTGTATTGAATAACAGTTGCCATGTTGTAGACCAATTTACCAGCTTAGTTATGTTGTCCTCAAGTTTAAGAACATTATCATCTTTTACTGAGTTGTATACTTTGGTGTCATAGGCAAAAATGCTGCATTTTGAACTGATATTTGGTATGTCATTTATATATAGCATGAACAGTACAGGACCTAATACAAATCCATGTGGAATACCACTCCTTCCAGACAGATTTATTTCTGTTCAACGATACACACTGTCTTCTTCCTGTTAAGTCCTCAATCTAGAATAGGATTTTTCCCTTGGTGTTGTATGACTTTAATTTGCATATTAATCTCCTGTTTGCTACTGAGTCAAATGCTTTGCTAAAATCCTGGAAGATCACATCCATTGGCTCCCATTCATTATTCATCTTTGTCCAATCTTCCAGTGTTATAAGATTTGTTAGACATGACCTTATTGGCATGAATCCATGTCGTGAATCAGATATAATGTAACTAGCTGAAGTACCTGTCTATGCTGGGTTAAATAAGGAGTAAAAAAAAAAAGACTAAAGCTTTCAGACTTGTAAAAAAAAAATGTTTCTCTTCACAAAGTTTCCCTTTACTTTTGACCCCTTAAAGAAGGGAAAAAGGTTTCCCTTCACTTTTGACCCCTCAAAGAATTATATATAAACATAAAAATATATATAAAAGTGAGGATATAATGCTCCCTCGCTTACACAATGAATGTAAACAAGAATTTTCCACTATTACATAGTTAAGTTTTAGTATTTAGTAAATACTCACGAAAATCGTTTTCACTCATTTTTTGATGGCCTGTCGTTTGGCGAAAACATATTCAAACTAGAAAGTACCTCTGCCAACCCCACTGTCACTAAAAACTTTAAAAATTGTTAGGACGCATGGTAATGGTGAAAAAAATGTCTGGGTCTGCCCCAAAATTTAAACAGTTTTTGCTTAGCCCAAGTCCTAGCCTCTAAATTGGTACCACCTGAGTTGGCAAAGTCTAGTAATGATTTTTGTAATCTTTCATTGTGTGAGACCTATAATAGCCTTTGCGAAGTGACCGCTTAGTTGTAGGTACCATGCCTTTTATACCCATACCCTATGACAGATGTCTGGAACAATGAAAATCTCTGTCCACATGATATCTCCCACTGTCAAGTTCTCAATGAATTTTTATGAAATTCTGTGGAATGGTGGAAAGTGGTGGAAGTGATTAACTTTCGGGGCGGATATATGCAAAACTACACCACCTACATTTTGGTTATATGTCCACACCACATAATATCGCCAAAATTTCATGTCTGTCCACAGAATATCTCAAAGTTCTCATTGAATTTCTCTGAAATTTTGTCGAAGGGTGAACAATAGGCTATGGAAGAAGTGATTGAATTTTGAGGCGGATCAATGCAAAATTACCTCCCCTACGTTGTAGTTATGTCCACACCATATAATATCGCCACTCATCTGTCTTTCCGTCTGTCCACAATATATCTCCAAAAGTACTCAATGAATTTCAATGAAATTTTGCGGAAGGGTGGGCAATGCGGTAAGGAAGAGTTGGTTAAAGAGTTGGGGCGGATCCAGGAATTTTCTTTTGATTGAAAGATATTTTTCCTTTTTCATACATTTATGTTCACACGAATATCTTCCTAAGTTATCTTTACTCACTGAAGGACCCTTTAGCAAGTCCAATTGGTTTCATTAGTCAACTCAAAAATTCTAACGCGCCTGGACTAATATCTGCTCATTTGGAAAGGTTATCATATATTATTTTACTTTGTTGGTGTAACAAATAAAATGGCACCCTTGAAGTTTTGCCACCTTGGGTAGTACCAATATTTGGTCTGGCCCATGGACTAATAGTGTATGGGCAAATGTGAAGGAATACATAAATGTATGAAAATATCTCTCAATCGAAAAGAATTTCCTGTATTGGCCCCAAATAATCATAGTCAATTGTGTTGAAATTCATTGGCATCATCCTGGTGCTGTAATAGGGTTCCATAGGAATTTTTAAGTTGATAAATGAAACCAATTTTGGACATGCTAGAGTGACCATCAGTGATTCAAAATAACTTGGGTGGACATTCCAGATCAGTTGCAAAAGATTTTAGGGACATTTTTCATAAAGGCAGATTTTTGTGGTGGTGCCCTGGTCAGAAAAACTTAAGAACCATATGTCTCAGTTTTTACGTTAAAGATCCTTTTCGTGTCATCATTTAACATCAATTTTAAGTGTGCATGTCAAAAAGGATATCAAAGTGGGCTCCAAATTTCATCAGTATTTCTGGGAAGCCATTTTTAAGTAATCATAACTCAGAACCCACCTTAGGAGCTCTGTCTGGCAAGTGTCAATGCACTACAAAATGTCACAATCTGGATCTTTCTAGCTTTTGAGATATAAGGTCTCAAAAATAGCCTGAAGGCAAAAATGAACAGCATATTTTACTGGTGACATCACAGCCAGTCAAGATGTGAGCTTCTAGAATTTTTGCCTTTGAAAAAAAATTGGTACATTTTTTTTCATTTATTAATTCAGGCTATTTTTGAGACCTTATATCCCAGTGCTGGCATGACCCTTGATTATCAAAGGAAACTTTTTTGAATCATGCTTGTGGAGATGGTCGGCTCATGGTTTGTGTGCTGTAGGATATATTGGCAAGATGGCACTCGAGGATAAGTGGATATGTTAAATACAAATTCAGTAGCTGAAATTGTTCTGATCGGCAGCTAAGGGTTCATGTTTCAGCAGGATAATGCTCCTATTTATGCTGGAAGAGTCCTGCAAAGATTTCTTCAAGAGTAAAGTAATAACGTTTTGGTTTGACCGGCCAACAGCCTGAATCTCAACATCATTGAAAATGTATGGGGATGGTTGGCAAAGAAAGTTTTTAAAGTTGGGAGGCAATTTAATCCAGTGCAGGAACTCAAAACCGCCATCTTAGCAGCTTGGAATGAGATGCCTGATGAATTCCTCGATCGTTTGGTTCAAAGCGTACCAGATCAGATTTCATTAACAGTAATGGTGATGCAACAAAGCATTAACAATGAAATTGTTCTACCAAAAATCCAATAAAATTCCTAATAAATCAGTGAAATTAGCAATGTGTTTCAAGTTTCATAGAATTTGTTAATTAACTGATTGATACCTCTGATCTAAATAGTTAATTTTAACCTTTTTTTTTTTTTTCAAAACAATTTTGTTATGGTAACTATGTGTATAATTTATGATCAGGCTGAATGCACATATGATTCATTTGAAAGATCAGAACAATGAATTAATTGGACATTTTTGCCTTTGAATTGGGGAATTTCCACCCGAGTTTAAAGTTTTGTGGCACGTGCGCGCACACACACACACACGCACACACCTATATATATCTCACTTTCCAAATATGTGTTGATAATGAAACCTGTTTGAAACTGAATTACGCAAAAGAATTAATGAAAGAATAAAAAACAATGATCTCTTTAATACATACTCTCCTGGTTTGTCTTAAATT
>VCCN01005929.1:326927-347018 GCA_006491835.1 Architeuthis dux | reverse complement strand
ATATTATATTCTTGAAAATATTTTTGAAACCAGTTGCTAAGCGGAGGTAGGGGTTCTTCAAAAACAAATTTTATATCCTGAAATCAATATCATTGGATGTCACAAACTGTTGCAACAATGGGAAACACTCTTTGCCACTGTCTTCATTCATTTTTCTTTTCCATAATAGTAATTCTTTCTGGAAGGCTGAAATCTTCTCTGCCATTTTCAAAATGTACATGTTGCGTCCTTGCAGGGAGAGATTTAACACATTCAACTTTTCAAAGATATCAGACAAATATACCAATTTGGCTAAAAAGAAATCTGTATCCACAAAGTATTTGGACTACACGTGTCCCTTGTTTTCAAGATATGCGTAAAATTCCTGTCGTAATTTGTGTGTTCAGCTGCAATATTTTTGCATAAATCTTTGAAAGATCGTGCCTTTAGTTTAATGGCTGACTTTTTATATAGTTGACCGTTTTCACTGCACATTCCAGACTTAGATGCTTTGATGCAAGGACTTCCCTGTGAATTATACAATGGGTTCACAGCCACAGCCACAGTGCATCAGGAGCTTTACTTCAAATGAGTACTTGCAATCCTCCATAAGCTCCAGACATAGGATGACCACCATCTGTACAGATACCAACACACTTCGTTCACTCTAGATTATTTTCATTGATAAATGTGTCTAGTATCTCAAACAAATCTTAGTCCTTTGTACCTGCAGTTATACTTTTGCAAAATAGATCTTCTATAATTTTATCAGCATCAATGAATCGTACATAACAGATGAGATTGGCATCCTTATTACTGTCAGTGGCCTCGTCCAGCTGCAACCCAAATTCCTTCCCTTGCATTTTTTCAATACATTGTTCATTCAGGTCTTCTGCCATATGCTGGCATTCTGTGACACATTGTATTATCTGATAAAGGCACCTTAGAAAGTAGTTTCCTGACAGAAATCATATTTACCATATCTATAGCAGCTGGTATAATCAGATCTGCTATGGTATGAGGCTTTTTAGCTTTTTCAACTCTGTATGCCACATTATAGAATGCTAGCAAAGCATTGCTTGGTACTGATGCATGCTTAGAAAAAGTACTGTTGTTGTAAATCTTTTAACTTTCTGTTAAAATGGTCACAAGGTTTACCAACCATGTAGTGATGATTTGTTTCTAAGTGGCGTTTTAATTTACTCTTGGAATTATGCACTCTGGTGCCAAAACTTTCAGACACAATAGACACTGTGGTCGCTCTTCATTGTTGATATGTGGAAGTGAATCCCAAGTCCAAATATTTGTGTTGTATCATCACTTTCACTTTTATTAATGTTTGATAAAAACTTTCCCATTTGTACAAAGGACTACAACCTAAAATATATTTAATTTAAATTAATTTTTTCGATTTATATTAAATTACTCGTATTAATTATACTTAATATTTTACCAAAACACTTACTTTAACTTAATATCTTGATCACACTATCATTCAGTAGATTCAATCATCAATGGGGCTGCAAGGAATCTGCAGTTAATGTTGAACACAGTTTAGAACAATCCAAAATGTAAACCTTGAAAGAGCGCAAACTAGTGTTGAAATTGGTAAGTTCAAGACTAAATGTTGCAGTTAGATAGGTTGATCGCAACACGGAACACATGACTTTTCAATCGGATTCATGCAATAACATTTCATGATGTTGCTTGTTTCATAACGTGAGGAATTTGACCAAACATTTTTGTATACATAATAAAAGACAATTGTTTCCATATGTTACTCAACAGACCCTTTTGCATGTTGTTTTTCATTTCTGAAAGTGACAATTACATATTTAACTCTTTGGGTGCACAACTTTTTCCATCCGGTTTCCCCTATACCCCCTACCATTCTTTTTTTAGGTCATGGAAAGGTTGCAGAATTAAAACCTGACTGAAACCAAACAATACATGAAAAGAGAAAAAGAAAGTCAAACATATTTAAATATGCATCTGATACTTATATTGCAAAGTGTATCAGAGTGTTGCACAGTGTCATTGACAGTATGCAACACACCAGGAGGACCAGAGCAAAGAATAGAAAGAGAGGATAAACCAAAAAAATAAGAGATAAAGAGAATGATGGCAGACAGCAGAAAATTAACGGAATTAACAATTAAACATTTTTAAGCTCTTATGGGGATGTATTTGTGATCAAACGTTAGTTGGTAAGGTGTAAATCGATGTATGACTGTATTAAAATTTTCAAATATCCCGCGGCGCCCCGGGGTACTGCGGCACACACTTTGAAAACCTCTGGCATAACTTTACAATACAGGTGAATATAGTGACAATCTGATAAAAAGGTTGGCTGTAGTTTTTATTCTGCGAGTGGGCATGTTATGTAAGCCTTTCACAGTCCTTTCTTACTAAATGGGCAGTAAATTCATGCACTTGTAAGCAATGTTTCCTCTAATTTTTAGTAGTCAGTGTGTGCAAAAATCCTTTGTGCAAATTGTTTTCCTGTAACAAAAGTATGTGCACATTGATTGTGCAAATGTAAACTTGAAATTTTTTCAAGATAATTTTAGCACAGCCTCTCATGGCCAATGAAACTGTATTGGCATGTTTGAATATGATACAAGTATGATTGCATTCTATGAAGTAACATATTTAGTTTAGATTTTATTCTTTACTTTGAACTACTTTTAGTTTGTTTCATTAAATAAAAGATCAATGAGTATTTCTTATTTTTATATGATGCAATGTTGAAATAAATTAAAATAGTTTACTGGGGGGGGGTAGGAAGAGAGGGGAAGAAGGAAAGTTTAATAAGTGGGGAGGAAAGTTTAGTTTACGGAGGGTGGGGCAGGCGAAAAGAAGGTTTGGTAGTTTAATAAGAGGGTAGAAAGGGAGATAGCAGAAAAGATAGTTTAATAAAAGGATGAGAGGGGAGAAAAGAAGGTTAGGTAGTTTAATAAAAGAATGAGGGAAGAAAGGAACGTTAGGTAGTTTAATAAAAGAATGAGGGAAGAAAGGAACGTTAGGTAGTTTAATAAAAGAATGAGGGGAGAAAGGAAAGTTAGGTAGTTTAATAAAAGGATGAGGGGAGAAAAGAAAGGTAGTTTATTGAGTGGTAGGAAGATTTCCTCTTATTAAACTAATCGATGTTTGGATATCATAGCTGGACATGTTCAAAGATTTAAAAAGTTACCAACAAAATTATTTAATGGTCACACTTTTATAAATGTGCATGTGTGAATTTTAAAAAAAACGACTTCAATTTCAATAAAATGTTTTAATACACAAATTCTTCAAATCTTATAATATGTGGATCCTTTAAATCTTCAATTTTCTATAATACACTGATTCTTCAAATCTTTTAATTATTCAAATATTCAGTCATTTTTTTAATACACGGATTGATGTGAATAAATATGTATAAATAATTTCTATGCCGAAAGAACAAAGTTTTCTTAAATGCAAAAGAAATTTACGCGTTTGATCTTCCATAGCAAATATCGGCAATGGTTTAAAATGCTAAAAACGGCATGAGTCCCTTTACTGAAAGATTGCCAAAAAAATACTTTCTTTGGTCACTTTTTAAATTTCAAAAGTAATGTTAATAAAGATATAAATTTTTTTTAAAATTAATAAGATTTGTTTCATTCTAATTCATTTAATTTTATTAAAAAAAATTTTTCTTAAAAGAAAAAAAATTATCTGTTCACGTTTCTAATATTTTTTTTGTACCATGTTTCTAATATTTTTTGTACGCTTTCAATATAAATAGATTATTTTAAGTAACTAACCTTTTTGTACACACATGAATTTCCTTTGTACGCTAGTTGTAAAATGTAATACCCGCCCAGCTTAGAGGGAACTATGCTTGTAAGGTATAGCTGTCTAACATCAGAACTATGTTGCTAATTAAACCTGGCCAAGTGAGGGAATACTAACTATTTGGAGAAAAAAAAAATTGTATTTCATTTTAAAAAGCAAAGCCCAGGCACAATTAAAATCGAGAGAGCACCCATAGTCACTAAAAACTGAATGAAAATCATTTCACAAATAGTTACAATCCAGGGGAGGTAACTGTAAAGATTCCTGGGTCTGCCCCAAAAGTTATTTAATTTTTCCTTTGCCCGCGACCTAACCGTCAACAAAATGTCATTGGCATTTCTGGAGATATTATGTGGTGTTTATACATATAGCTACAATGCAGCGGAGGTAACTGTACATGGATCTGCCTTGAAATTTAATCATTTCTTCTGCAGCCCATTATTCACCCTTCCACAAAATGCAAGAATTTAGTGGAGATAGTTACGATGGTGGGAGGTAACTGTACATGGATCTGCCTTGAAATTTAATCGTTTCTTCCACAAAATTTCATTGAAATTGATTTAGAACTTTTGGAGATATCATGTGGACAGACACAGACGGACTTCATTGGCAGATGTAAATTAAAAGAACTTTATTTAGGCCGTAGCACATCAGTTTCTTGATGGATCATTGATCAACTGGTTAGGCCATGGATGAAGTTACTTTGTTTTTCTGCCTTGTGGCTGAGGTAGTTGTGTATTTTCCACCCTTGCCAGAGGCCAGTGTTTGAGCCCATGTAAAAGCTAGGATTTCAAATGCTGATTTTTAAGACAGGCAAGCTCTCCCCAGTTGCAAGATTATCACAACACATGCACATCCTACTCCCCTTCAATCAGTTGGCCTTGTGCTGTACTAAGTGTATTGGGTGTATTTGAGTTTATCAGTTTTGGTCATTACTTTTCATGACTAGTAAATTTAGAATATTTTCCGTTTTATTTAAAAATTTTTTATTAAGCTGAGGGTAAAAAAGTAGTCAAAAATGTACTTCATACTTCATATTATAAATCATTATTGTATTTAGATTTTTGACTACTTTTTTACCCTCATTGTAATAAAAAAATTTTAAAAATAAAATGGAAAATTTAAAAAAAAAGTTGTCAAAAATCTAAAAATAATGATTTATAATACTTTATATTATAAAATATTTATTTTTAGATTTTTGACTACTTTTTTACCCTCATCTTAATTCCATTAGTTGCTTTCTATTGCAACTTTTGGGGTAGTGAAATATCCCTGGTAAACTGGTTATAGCAAGCTATATATTAATATAAGTCAATTAGCTGTGGGATATGACCATGCCAGTTTAATGTGCATAAAGAAATTTTTTGAATTGGGGGGGGGGGAAGAAAAAAAAAATATATAAATACCACATTGCTTTATAAATTGAATTATATAGTCAATGTATACATACTGAAGATATCATGTGACGATCTTTAGTTACAAGTGGTACACAAATGGATATTGAAATGACTTGCTAAATTCTGTGAAATACTTAATAGCATTGACATTTGTTCCCAGTATTCCTGAGCCTAGCAAGATTTTCCTCTCCAATTTTTAACATCGGTAAGAGTATATTTTAAAAGTGAAATATTGGTTTTTGCATAAAAATGTTTGCTTTATCTATTACTAGCAGAAATATCTGGCGTTGACCGGGTTTTTAAATACCTAAAATAAATACAATCACGTGTTAACTATATTTGATATCAATTGCTTTAAAATGATGCTGACAATCCACACTTGGTCTAGGAATGTAGATTCAATCAGAATTGTTGTATCCAATCAATTCATAAAGCAGAAGTACCTGGCCTTGTCCCGGTTTATGTATTCCGCCCATGATGCTATTGCTTTTGTTCTGTTCTTCTGTGTCCAATCCAGTGCTTCATGGGCAAGTTTGTGTGTCATTGCACATTCATCCTACACAAACAATTGACAACTCTATAAAAACAAGATTTTAACCCTTTAGGCACAGACTCAGCAGAAGTATGTGGCCTTACCAGGGTTTTTATATATATATATATATATATATACCACCCACTCATGTCCTTCAGTGTCCAACCCAATGTTCAATAGCAAGTTTGTGGGACATTGTTCATTTATCCCAGACAAACAATTGACAACTCTATAGAAATAAAATTTTACCCTTTCAGGCACACACTTTATTGTAATAAGTAGGGAAAATGAATGTACATCTTTCAAAATATGCAAATATATGCACTAACAACCTTACAACATGCAAATCTGCAGTAATAACAAAATCTCCAAATTTATATTGGTGGAGGTAAATATCAAAATGTTTTTATAAAGTAAAAATATGAAATATTTTTTTTTAAATACATGGGCATAAAAAAATAAAACAAAATTATGAAATGGAAGTGTTGAAATTAAAATATTTGTTTCTACAGACGAAAATATAGTTATCTGTTAAAAGAAAGTTGTCCCCCTTGAGCTGAAAATCGTGAAAAGATTTGGAGAAAAAAAAAGAAAAGTTATCTCTCTTAGATATAAGACAAAATATTTAAAAGAAAAGAGTTGTCTCTAATACATTTGTTTTAATAAAAATTAGAAATAACCTGAGGTCAACCTCATGAAGCCCATGGCCTTCGCTGTGAAAAGATGTACCCATATGCCAAATTTCATCTTCCTAGGTTCCTAATTGTGGCCCGCAGGCTATAGTTTGCTGACCCCTGCTTTAGGCCACAGACATTATATTAATATCTATTATATAATACCTATTTCCATGTTTGAGGCAAATTCAGTAGACAGTCACTTTGAGGTGATTACCATCATCTTAGAAAAATGGTTTCAATTTGAATTATGATATGCATCATTATATACAATAATAAATATGATCAAGTATGTTGTTTGTTTTTTTTTTAATAATATAAATATATTTTATACTTGGATTTTGTGAAATCTTTTTGAATTATTTTTTAGTTATTGAAGTTAATCAGATAATTATCTTAATTAAATGCAAAATAAAGAGAAGTAGTTTTAAGTATTAGAAAATAAAGTCAATGAATTAAACATAATATACAGCTGTTTCTTTGTTACTGACCTAAAATGTATTCATTCCTTTAACAGAAAACAATCAGAAGACAATATTTCTATTTATTTTCTAGGGGATTCAAATGGTCTCCCCCAGCTAAATTAACTGTTTGAACATTGAATTTAATGGAACAAGTGACAATTGGTGCTATGGAATTTGAGAATCTGCAAGGCAATCAGTTAATTTAGTCTTAATAGCAGCAGACACACATGCAGTGCCTTTGACTTTTTACATTGTTTTACTTTCTATCAAAATTGCCTCAAGTTTGTGTAATGCTTCTTTCACTACTTCATTCCTCTTACCATCTAAACATGTAATACTGTCATGGGATCTCTTCCTCCTTCAAAACAGGAAAAATCTGTCAACTATAAAGTTGACACATTTTTCCTGTTTTGAAGGAAGTGTATTAGTATCAGATTATCTTAAAACCTATTTAATATTCTTTGATAATCTTTTTTTTTCTTTTTCTCAGCAAAAAGTAATATTTGTAATATCAGCTTGAATTAAGAACTGATCCATTCTTTTTAGCATAGATTTTGTAATTCGAAGGCATTTTCTTCATTAAAGAAAGGCTTTAAAATGTTTTTGTTTGGGAATTATAATTAGGTATTGTTGGTGAGAGGAAGTGTTCACTGCTGTGGGTATTGTCATGGAGTGACAGTAGTTTTTCAGTGGCAGATAAGTTCTCTGATACAAATAAATTCTATTAATATCTCTTTGCTTTCCTCCGCTCCTAATGATGATGGAGTCTAAGGAATAGGTAACAGGAGCCTCCTGCTCATTTTCTTTCTTCTCTAGTCATTCCACTTTGTTGTCTCACAACTCCCATTTTATTGATTTACTTTTCATTTTAACTAGATACACCTTTTTCTTTTGTATTCTTTGAACTTGTAGCTTTCCATCTGTTATCTGTATAATCCTAAGTTTCTGTTTATTTTGAACAATAAGGGATTTTAGCTTTGCTGGATCCATACTCTTTGGCAAAATGTTACATTTTAAAAAAGATCTTTGGCATTGAAAAATTATCAGTAAAGCATATTTAAGACAAAGAATCAGTCTTAAAAATATCTTAACATTTTCAGAACTACATCACTAAAAATGTTTTGAAAACATTTTTCTATAACTTTATTCAGTCAACTTGGCCACTTATCAAAAATAGTATTGGAAAAATATAAGCTGTTCAATGATTTTTATCACCAAATTTGAAAAACTGATAATTATATTCCTTATATTAAATTCTCATGAGCTAGACTTTATTTTTTATGACTTTTCATACAAATGAAGGTAGATGGTAGTTTCAATCATATAGACATGCATATATGCACTCACACATACTCACGAGATTCTACTACATAGACATGAAATGTACATTGTGACTGCAACTTTCTCTGATTCGTCAGTATTTATAATTGTGATTTCTGTACACGATCAAAGTTATTTATTATCAAAGTGTCATTTTTATAGTTATTTATCAGCTTCTTTTTTGTGTAATCTCAACAGCTGTGATTTTTTACTTTTATTTGGACATCATGAATATCTGAGCACCAGATATAATTGGAAGATGTTTACTGTTCAATCGTTGAACTATGGTTAGTTTAATGTAGTGGATGTAACCTATTTTAAGATTACTTCCATGTGGATCTTGTTATTTTTCTCTATGGATCTACCTCTTGGACGTTCTTACCATGATGCAATATGTGGTCTTTTTGTGGCAGCTATGTACTTTATGAAACCTCAAAAGCAAATTCTACCAGCCTCTAGGTCAAAACCTCTGTCAAGAGTAGAACCGGTATGTTTGTTTGTTTTCAATTTTGGTAGGCAAAAATGTTACACTTCACACATGCTTTAAACAACATATATATATTTCTCACCATCAGCTATTATAAGTCCCCTGTTAGACAAAGGCCCTTTTCATCTCCTTCCATGATGATCGCGATTATGCTAACCTCTGCCATGTTTTACCGGTAAACCTTTCTATCTCCTCCCTCCATCTTGTGTCTGGTCTTTTCCTACTGCGTTTACTGTCCCAATTGGTTATAAATCTTTGGCTTTATTTTAATCGGTGTTAATAATACTGTTTTCTTTTTTAATTACTCTGAACCTTTTAATTAAGGTATATTTTCAAAGGAACTGTAAAATTTAAGCTTAGACATACAGTAAGGTTTAGGTTACATACTGTTAACTGAATAACATTTTACTATCAGTATTGTGTGTTTGAATATTTCTGCAGTTTTATGTACTTATGTTATGCAATACCTAATTAGTGTACTAATTTCTTTCATGTAATTGTGGTCAAATTGATTGCAGCACAAGTTATTTTGAAAGCCTTTTTAATGAGGATTATAAAATTCTGATTACGCCTGTTAAGAAGTTATCAGTATTTCTCTACCAAAAATATACTTAATTGGCAACATTCTTTTTACTACAAATATCATTTTGAGAAATGTAATTTTGTGTTCGTAGGTTTGTGAAAATATTAATATATTTTAATGTTGATAGACAATTTTGACAGTATGGTAATTACAATCTGTATGTCTAGATTTACAAGTGTATGCCAAACCATACATATTTATCATATAAGATGTCTACCTTCTACATACCATAATGTTGAAAATGAGTGAGAATCGTACCCGTCCAGAACTTAAAACATGTTTCAAAAGTTCTCTATGTGATCTGTCAAAATAATGTGAGTTCCTAATTTCTGTAAAAATATACTGAATACATGCAAATAAACAACCATTGTTAATCACTGACTTTAAAAGGTTCACACTTTTATAAAAATTCACTTTTTATAAAATTTCTCACCTTTCATATAATGCGTGAGACTTGACAGGTATGCTTCTATTTCCTAAGTAATGTTGTAATATTGGCATATGAGATCTTCATGTATTCTGAGAACTGCAGTCATACTAAAAAAAGTATAAATTTTTGTTTTCGTTATTTTAATTATTATTCAACTAGCTTACCCATACCGTCAAAGAGTAACAGCAATATTTAAGTAATTTTGCAATTGCATTGTACTTGTAAAATATCAAAAACATTGTTGCACAGCATTTTCTTGTTTATGTTCAATATTTCCAGAATATTAAAATAAACTAAAGGCAAAGAGACACAAAAAAGTTGCCAGAGTCCAATACAAAGAGATGGGAAAATTGCTGATCGTCACATTGTTTTGTGTGTGTGTGTGTGTATGAATATGAATATTGAAAAGTGTTACACAAAAATATATATCGGTTTCTCAGATAAAAAATGTCTCGCTCCAAAATATTTACAAGTAACGTTCAATTCACTAACGTAAAAAGTGTGACAGACAAATAATTGCGTTTTATTATATATGGAGAAAATTTATTTATTGAATTATTTTTCAATAATTTACCTCTTCCAACAAAGTTGGAGAGGTATATGTATTCAGTCGTGTCCATCTGTCTGTCCACACTATCTCCGAAAGTACTCAATGAATTTCCATGACAATGGGGTGAGGTAAAGTTGGTTAAATTTTGGCGCAGATCCAGGAATCTTTTTCAATGAGATTTTGTGGATGGGTTGACAATAAGCAACGAAAGAAGTGATTAAATTTTGGGGTGGATCCATGCACAATTATCTTCTGTCGTAGTTATATGACCATACCATATAATATTGCCAAAAGTTCATATCTGTTCACACAATGTCTACATAAGTTTCAAATGAATTTCTATTAGATTTTGTAAGGGGGTGGGCTATGGAAGAAGTGATTACATTTTTGGGTGGTTCCATGCACAATTACTTCCCCATACAATGGAATTGGCAGAGGTATGCGCTCTCTGAGTGCTTTCTAGTTTGTAATGTGGTTTGCATTTCAGATGACTTTAAAAAAAAAAAATGAAAATGAAAACAAATAATTTCTTTAACTTTTTTTTGAAAAACTTCATCAAATATCAACTTATAATTTTTTTCTTCAAAAATCCAAATCCTAAGCTGGGTACATTTTGAGATTCACTCCATACGATATCTTAAATTTTCTATGAATTTCAACGGGCTACAGAAGAAGTATTTACATTTTTGGGCGGATCCGTGCACAATTACCTCCACTGACAATGGTATTGGCAAATGTATGCACCCTGAGGTCTTTCTAGTTTATTGAATTATTTTAAAGCTTGCTATTTGCTGGATAATTGTGACTTTTTAAACCCTGATGATTTTTTGACATCCCAAATGATTTGGTTCTCTTTTCTTTTTTGTTTGTTTAAAAGTTCATCACTTTATGTCAGGCATTAGTAGTTTTTCATTAAAGTTAAAACTGGTAAAGTTTCTCTAAAGATCTCCGGAAGTACTTGTGGAAATTTTCTTGCTATAAAATACATATTCATCTTTAACAAAAATTAATCCGAAAATAACAAACTGAAATATCAATATTCAAATGGTTCTTCGGACGATTGAACTCCTTCTTGTTATTTGTGTTGTAAACACAATGTTTCGGCTGATCCATTCTTCGGCCTTCTTCAAAGATTCTGTAGTTCTTTAGTAAGGTATGTAAAGTAACTTTTGTGTAGGATGCAAAAATTTCTCCATTAGAAAAATAACATTGCTCATAAAAATGTGAGATGTTTAGATTATTTGAATCTTTATAAACCATCTTTGGAAATATTGAATTTGCAAAACCATAAACAAATATAGGACCTAAAATGAAATTCTATTCTTACAATTTAAAAAGAAATATTCTGGGAAAAATTCTTTTCAAAATACTGTAATTATGTAAATTAGTAGGTATGCCAATCCTTTTTAATCAAGAACTTCAATGTCAATTGCATCATTTATTCTTATTCATGCCTTTCTCAAGGGCATTAATGTGAAATGTAGATCATCCCAGTCAAAGTTTGAACTCTACTGGCCGATTCCATTTTCTGTGCTGCTAACTGCTTGGCTGCTGGCACTTCCACTGATATATTTTAGAAATAAATAAATGCTTTCATAGATGCCTACAATTGGGACGCTTCTGCTTTATACAGTGTTGTGCAAAAAGATGTCCCCTTTTTGCAGTTTGAACCTAAATTTACCTGTAGCGACCCTGGAGGTCAGTGCTAGTTATCCCATGTTCATTTTTGAGTCAAGTTATCCTTATAGACTAATTTTCACCCCCCCACCCCCCAGGGTCCGGCCGTTTGTCTGACTATAAGACACATACAAGCAAACCATCACCAGGTTTATAGTAATAATAATTAAGAATATTTGTCTCTAGGCTTGGGAAATTATCCATAACAAAGGTAAATGAGCTATCAGTGCTCAATAAATATGCTTCATTCATTGAACACACACACACGCACACACGCACATGTGATCCCATGTTTACTGAACTAAATCTAATTTGCAAATTATTTTTCTTTTTTCCAAATGAAAAAATTAAGTTTTATCATTCACAGTAGATTCTCTTCCTTTCCCTTCCTTTCTGTTCTTGTATTGCATTCATCTTCATGCATGATATTTGATGGAATGGATATTTTTCCCTGGGAAAATAGAGCCTGTTTATTCATTTTTACCTCTGCCAACGAAGTTGGGGAGGTATATGTATTCGGTTTGCGTCTTTCTCTGAATGTACTCATTGGATTTCAATGAAATTTTGTGGAAGGGTGGGCAATGTGGTAAGGACGAAGTGATTAAATCTTTCGGTGGACAATTACCTCCCTTACGTTGTAGTTCTGTCCACACCACATACTATTACCAAAATTTCATGTCTGTCCACATGATATCTCCATAAGTTTCAAATGAATTTTTATTAGATTTTGTGGAGGGGTTGGCTATGGTCTACAGAAGTGATTACATGATTGGGAGGATCCATGCACAATTACTTCCTCTGACAATGGCATTGGCAGAGGTATGCGCTCTCTGAGTGCTTTCTAGTTTGTAATGTGGTTTGCATTTCAGAGATGTAAAGTCTTTAAAAAAAAAAAACAAGATAAAAATGAAAACGGATAATCTTTTTTAATTTAAAAAAAAAGGTTCAAGTCAAATATCAACTGTTATAATTTTTTTCTTAAAACATCTATATACTAAGCTGGATACTTTTTATTAAGATTCTATTTTAAAAATGTTATTATAATGTGGGAGGAGATTTGATTACTAAGCTGGTTATAATAAAGTTTTGAGATTCATATGCTCAATTGATTATTTCTCTTTTGGAAGTCAAATACTTTATGTAAACTAGAAACCACTCATTTGGTTTATTTCACCACACCATTAAAAAATATTAGTCTACCATAGCTGGAGTAAAGTTTGATTTAAAAAAAAATAAAAAAGACTGCAGGGATTTTTCTTATTCACTTTGAGATGAAATAAAAATTATTCAATGTTTGTCAAAGTGAATGGCTCTATATAAGACAGATTCACTCCATCATTTTTATTTCCTCCCAGATTAGATTTATTAGAATACATTCTAAGAAAACACTCCCTTCATATCTGATTTTTAATAAAATAACATTAAAGTGGGAGAAAATATTGAATATATTAAACAGTGGATTTGAAATTCAGTGTGATTTGTTTGATAACATGTCATTTTTTTTGTCCATTTACAATGTCTATACCTAATGTACAAATATTAGTTGTAATCCGAAGCCTATACTTTTGTATATAATTTTGACGTCCGTTAACAAAGTATGCACACCTAAACTGCTTAGCCGAATCTCTGCAGGGTTATGTAACATGAACCTATAAATGTCATAGGCTACATAAAAACAAGGATTCACCCCATTTATATAACAAGGCTCCAGTTTTGCATTATACGTACACTGTAAATCGATCCTCCACTTTAGGGCCACTTGATATCTCTTAAATTTTGTAGAAGGGTGGGAAATGGATTACGGAAGAAGTGATTGAATTTTTGAGCGGATGCATGTACAGTTATCTCCCCTACATCCTAGCTATTTGTCCCAAAAATCCATAACTCAGAAACTACTCGACTGATCGAAACCAAAATTAGCATGGTTATCAGGTATCGTGGGGATGTTGAATATAATTTTTTTCATACATTTATGTATTCACTCATGTTTGTCGATACAATATCTCCAAAAGTTATCAATGAATTCAGATGACATTTTCTAGAAGGGTAGATCATATTTTAAGGAAAAGTTTATTAAATTTTGGGGCAAATCCGGGAAATTTTACAGTTACTTCACCTGATTTTCATTCATTTTTCAGTGAAAATAAGGTTATCTAAACTATGCGCTCTCTGAGTGCTTTCTAGTTTTTAATGCATTTAGAAAAAGTGAACAGATTCCAGATTCTATCTGTTTCATCTGATCCTCCTTGAAAAATGATAATTAAGCAAATGTTTCATATTCTTCTGTTATTTCTACATTGTGAAATTTTATCATATCAAAAGGTTTTTTCTAGATAGATGGATGAAAATATATTGTATTATTCGAAAATAAATAAAGTTATCCATATCAAGATATTTTGTAAACTAGTTGAGCTTGGGGTATCCAGTTGATTCTTCAACTGCAATTCTACTTAATTATATGTAAATGTAAGTTTGTGTACATTTTTGGTGAAATATTTGTCTTTTAGAAGCAAAATTTTGTTTGCACAAAACATTTAAATTTTGTTCAGCTGTTTTACTTCTGGTCCTAGTTATTGTTTTTTTTAGACTAATGGCTTGAACTAACTACTTTTAGGCTATCGTTTCAACAAGTCAGTTACCATGACCACTTCCGAAAGATCATCATTAAAATACAAATAGCAATAAAACAAAGAGTGTTGATAGTCTCAAAAATGACCCTAAAAAGTTTTTCATTGGATTTGAAAAATTGTTTAGTTAGTATTTTGTTGTAACTGACCCCCGAGAGACCTCACATTGACAACAACTGAGCTGTAGATATGCTTTCTTTTAAAAACATATCTACGGTTGTCAACCATAGATATGTTTTTAAAAGAAAAGAAAAAAATGATTGCAAGTTAAATCTCTAAATCTTTCATAATGCGTTGACCAGAACTCTTTCGTCAATTTATTTTTTCAAATAAATAAACATTAACTTTAAACTTGCAAACAATGTCTCGCGACTTCATCACACACAAGTAACTTAATCATTTTCAGACCTATATTATTTTAAATTTATGTTATACAATAATATGTTGTAAGTATATTGTTTATTTATTTAGAGATAATTGAAAAATATTTCGTTTGAAATTAATTGTAGTTGCTAGAAATTAGATATATGCAAATTATAACTTTACAAACTCTTGAGTGGATTCTGTTAGTGTATACTACAAATGCCATAGAGCAAATATACATATAAATAAACACTATCTTTAGTCGAGATGTGTGCGCACACACAGACAACCAAATTGTATATACATAATAAATATTTTAGTTGATTTTCAATACATTGCAAGTATGAAACTTCCATTGAATAAAGGTTTGTTAAACCATTGCAAAAAAAAAAATACTTGTATACCAGTGTAATTTTCTTAAAGTTAGTTTTGTTCCATAATAAAATTATCAACTTGAATGTCTTTGAATTACTTAATCAGATATTTAATCTTGTACATTTTCTTTCACATAATATTGTGCCTTCTTGCAATAATTTGATAGTGATGCATAATATTGTATGAATACTATGCATTTCTGTTTTTATGTCTAGCAAATCCACTCAAAAAATTTTTCTCTTTTCAGTTGAACACAGATTGGATACAAATTGAAGTGATAGATCTGATCAATGATGGCACTGGTTTGGGTTTTGGAATCTTTGGTGGCAAAAGTACTGGTGTTGTGGTTAAAACCATTTTGCCTGGAGGAGTTGCAGACACTGTAAGTACTCGTAAAATTTGCATTCATAGTAGTTTCTTCAGTTTTTTTTTTATTTGTATAATATCAAGTGAAAAAGTGTTTTATATTCAAGTTGTGAAATTAATTCTCTCTTTATAATATTAAGAGCCCTAAAACTTCTGGGTTATGTAACTTAAATTACAATGTAGCTGAAACATGCCCCATCGGGCGGTTTCCACATTGTAAAAAGATTTTTTACTTAAAAACATTCCCCTAGATCCATTGAGTTTGTATGCCAAATTTGGTTGAGCTGCGCCAATGTTTAAGGAGGCACAGTGACAAACAGAGCTAGTTGTTTTATATAATATTGTAGTTACATTGTTGATAGAATACCCCCACCCCCCCTCTCTATCTAAAACTTTAAAAAAAAATCTTTTGAAAAATCAAATAGTCCAAGTTCTTCCCCTAGGTCCGCTAAGTATGCATACCAAATTTGGTTGAGCTGTGCCAATGTTTAAGGGGGGGGGCACAGTAACAGAGACAGCTGTTTTATATAAATAGATTTCAATTCTAATGCAGAATGCTGAGAAATGACTTGTGCTGTGTCACATATGCAGTTAGGTTTCTGTATTTATGGGGGTTGTGTATCAATGCCACCTGCAAAAACAAGTGATTCTGTAAATATTTGTACTCATTACCCCAGATGCTTTTTAAATATGCCTAAATACTAATGCAACCATTATAATTAACACTAACAGAACAATGTTTAAAAGATTTTAAATTTCATTATTATTTTAATTGATTCAATGCATATACAAAATTACACCAGTGTATTCAATCAGTTCCCCTCAGTAGTAGGAGTCTCAGACTTACTTCTGAGATATGTCTGGTTCATGGGGTACCTGGAGATGGAGGCTTTGAAGGTTTTTAAGGGAACATTTTGATTGAAAGCTGCTTTTGCTTGACCTCATTGAACATGGTTGTGTATAGTGTTGTCACATTGGATCAAAAAGGCCTTATGTCCATTTTTATGTTTTTGAGATATGAGCAATTAAATATTTTGAACAGTTATATTTTGATGGCAGAAAAAACAAAAGGTGACTGTAACAATGTTTTTTGGTAATTTTGCACTCATTCCACAGCTTGGTTTTGTGGACATAAGGCTTTCTTGAATCAATGCACTTGGAGTTAAGGCCTTTTTGACACAAGTTTCTGTATTTGATTTACCTTAAGTGAAAGTCAATATCTCCAGATATGATAGCCTTTTCATGAGTGTATTTGGACATAAGGTTGTAAGAAACTGATGTAACATTTGTAAATATGTAAAAATTTATTTTCCAAAAAGTGGACATACAGTTTTTTTTTATCCAATGCGACGATATCATAGTCTTTCCTTGAACTTCATTGCAAAATTCATTTCATACTTGTAGAAGTCTATAAAGCATTTGACATCACACCTAACCTACACTAGGTTTTCCAAGTTGAGCTTCTTCTCTTGGCATTGTTCTTCCTTATCTTCAGAATAGGAACAAATACATGCTCTTCATTATCCATTATTATTGTCACCTGTTCATCAATTGTTCTGATTTAAAGTCATCACTTTCTTGAACCTTTTTAGGATTTTGCTCATCACTAGATATGTTTTGTTTATGGCCCATGAGTAATGCCATAAACAGAGTAATAACAACAATATTAAGAAAGACAGAAAAAAAGAATGCTCTAAGGGGAGTGAGGGAGGGATAGTCGGTTTGGCCAGGGGTCATATAAAATGATAAAGTATATTCAAGTCCCAGCCAACCTGTTAGCAGCTAAAAGTTAAGTTGAAACTTTTTTCTCGCTTTGTTTGTAAGAATTTCTTAGAATGTTCTATTCTTATGCAAAGGGGGGGGGGAGAAAAGAAAAACGATCCTTACGTGTGTGGGTGTGGTCTATAAACAGGTGGGTGGGGACAGGAAATCTGGACTCTTACTAAGTTAAAACTTAATGAGTAGACACAACCCCCCCCCCACACACACACACACACCTGTAGGAGTGGGATTTGGATCTGGGATTGAATATGCTCAGGCTGCTATATTGTCGTGTCACTCCTCTGAGAGGGTAGCAGAACCCCATAGTCAGTGCATATCTGCTTCTGTTGGAGTGACCATCTGCGCTTATAGTCGTACAGTCATGAGGATCTGTGTTTATAGTTGCAGACAGTCGTACACATAGCTAGCTCGTGCATCTGCCAGGAGAAGGACACTCCTGCCAAACCTACGACCTATAGGCTCTGCTCCTATGCATGCCACTCCGGTGGTCTATAGGATGCAAACCCTTGATAAGTTGCACTTCACTTTAAAACTTCACTGCTCAGACTGGAGGGTTACTCTGCACATAAACCCTGCTGTCCATGGTCCTACTGTTGTGGAAAACCCCCCACAAAACCTTTGTTTGCTATGCCAAGCCATTCATTCATTTTAAGAACAATTAGTGTAATGCAGACACACAAAATACTCTTACAGAAAGAAAGATCATTAGCCACATTTATTTATTTATTATATATATATATGCGAGATTGAAGATGCATGTGTGACACTATTGTGAGTCACCCAAATTTGGATAATAAATTTAATGAACAGCCCAATAAAACATGAATCTGAGAATAAATTTTCGCTCTTTTTCTTTTTTAAACATTATATTTAAAATCAATGTAACCTCAAAAGATTGGAATCACGAGAGGTATTTGCGGAATATTGATCATTTTCATTAAACTTGGACTTAGTCAATAATTTCTGTAGTTACATGAATAATAAAACCTCATTAAATTATTTCTTTACCAAAATCTTAACAACTTCATTAGTCTTTTAATGTCTGTCTTCGGACATAGACCTTCCCCAAGAATCGCCAGACCTCTCGATCGTGGGCGTCATGGAGCCAATACTTTCTGAACTTGTCTAAATCATCTCGCCATCTTATATTTTGCATACGATCTCTGGGGATCCATGTTGTGAGTCATGATGTCCAGCGGTTGTCTGACATTCTTGCAACATGACTAGCCCACTGCCATTTCAGTTTTTTAATTGTTTTTATGATATCTCTGCTCCCTGTTAGTTCTCTAATATAATATACTATCTTGTGATCTCTCCATGTGATGTTAAGCATGATACTTTCCTGTGCACATTGCATTGTTCTTAGTTTGAGAGCCAATCTTTTGGTTAAGTTCCATAGGTGACAATCTGGAGTACGCATCGGTTGTAAACCCTTCTTTTTAAAACTGATGGAATTTTCTTGTTCTTGAAGCTTGCTGAAAGCCTGCCAACCTAGAGTGATTCTTCGCTTGATTTCTTCTTCTTTTGAGGATTTCATGGAGATTCGTTGTCCTAGGTAGATGTAGTGGTCTACTTTCTCTAGCTCTGCATTTTCGATTCAGATCGTTGTCTTTGTCTTCAACGTATTTGTTTCACATGACATTAGTTTTACTGGAATTCATGTGGAGACCAACTTTCTTGCTCTCTTCATTCAGTTTGTCTAGCATTATTTGGAGAAGGTTGTCAGAAAATCTGAGGTTACTTAGGTATTCGCTATCAATTCTGATTCCTTTATTTATCCAGCCTAAGTTTCAGAAGACCATTTTGAGACAAGCTCTGAATAGTTTAGGTGAGCTTGAAAGGCTCTGAGTTTTTATGTAGCCTGATGAAGGAACTGCTGTGTCAGTAGATATGTTGCAGAACTTTGACATATACAGGGTCTACGCCTTGTTAAATGATTACATCAAAGACCTTGGGGATTTCCACTGAGTCAAAGGCCTTCTTGAAGTCAACAAGTGCTACAGTGAGTTGCATTCTGTATTCTGCTGCTTTCTCTTTTAGTTGATTCATCGAATGGAGATGTTTAATGGTCGAGTCTCTCCTGGATCCAGAGTGTTTCCGTGGTTGGTTCTCATCTAACATCTTGGTGATTCAGTTTGTGATCACTTGGTAAAAATTTTGTATACACAGTTGAGTAGGCTTATTTGCCTGTAGTTACCTAGATCTTTTGGGTTCCCTTTTTTATATAACAGCATGATGATTGCAGTGTTCCAATCTTCTGGGGCTCTACTCTGTTTGAGGCATAAGTCGAATAGTTGGGATAGTTTCTTAGTATTGACATTACCAGCTTGCTTTACCTCCCATGGAATAATTTCTGGGAAGTCTTCAAACTGGTGATTCATGTCTTGTATATCTGGCTCTTTGATCTGTGGCCCTTGTTTGGAGGAATAGAAGTTCTTGTAGAATTCATGGGTGTGTTCAACAATTCTGTTCCCATCTGTTGTTAGGTCTCCATCTTCTTCAAACACACTATAATTTGTATTCTTCCTATATTGAGAGTTCTTTTGGTAGTTTTGAAACCCTTCCTTTTTCGAGAGTTTTCTTGATGTATCTTCTGCTATCTTCTCTTTATTTCTTTTGGATGGTTTTGTTTAGTTCGATTGCTTCAATCCTTTCCTTTGTTG
>VCCN01005929.1:291491-308365 GCA_006491835.1 Architeuthis dux | reverse complement strand
AGTAAATTCTAACACAGAGCTTCTCAAAGTAGGGATGGCAACTCTTCAGGTTGGTTGTAAATGCCAAAGAGGTCAGTGCCACCTATCCTATGTTCATCCTAGGGATCAAGTTACCCTGGTACACAAATTTGAAGGCTTTAGGGTGCAGACGTCTCCCTTAGATTTGAAAATGCCAAAACTGACCTGACCACAATTTGACCTTCAGATATCACCCGTATCCTATATTCAACCTGGGGTCAAGTTACCCCAATACACAAATTTTCAGCTTGTTTAGGAGTCTATAAAAAACAAAGTTAGAAACAAAAATTCTTCATCCAATAATTTTAATAAGTGTTGCAATGTCTTGTATAGGGTTCATATGAAATTAGTCTTTTCTTCATATAATATTCACAAGACAAATATTCATCTGCAGACACTTTTGTATGTAATGAGAATAGATTTTAAACAACTTCAGTGGTGCATTTATTTGTAAAAACAGATTTGGAAAAGAAATGACAATAGTAATATTATCTTGAATTATTTTCATTAGATGAAGCATTGTCGACCATGATTGCATTATATCTAACCCTTAAACTCATCTCCCCCCCCCCGATCTTATAGTTTGAGTCTCACCTCAAACTTATTCTTTATTCCCGATCTGCACTGTTAGCTCACTGCCATAGACTTATGGTCTGAGTTATTGCAAGAAAGCAACTAAAATCAAGATAAAAAAAAATACTAGTAAAAGATTAATAATGGTTGACAAGGCTTCTAGACTAGACTAGATTTTTAAAAATGTGCATATTTAAAGTGCTGAAGGCAAATCATGTAAATTTATGGCAAACATTGTTTTTAGGAGTATTGATAGGTGCTGAATCCAAATTTGCTGTATGCCCAGCTCAAAAATGGCTGACAATGCCTTAAAATTGATAAATCCAAGATGGCCGCTGTTCTGAAAATGTGTGTTTGAAAGTGCTGAAGGCAAATCGTGTTAATTTATGGCATACAGCATTTTTAGTGGGTATTGAATGGTATTGAATCTAAAATTGAAAATGTTGCGACATACTTTCAAATGCCCAGCCAAAGCACACTCAGAAGCCCACTGAATCAGTCGGTATTAAAATACAATGTACAATTGCCCATTTGAGTCATGTTTCTGTTGAATTGTTCGAAGTACAGTGTTTGGTTGTGGGTGTTTCTTTTTTTCTTTTTTTTTAATCGACAGAACATTTTTCTAGTGTAGCCGTGTGTTTGAATGTAATGGTGTCCGGATGATGCGCTTTTCTTGAGCAGTTAGTTTTTGAAAATATGGGTGTGATGTAGCCCAACTAATTTTGGCGGGACTTTTCTGAGCTTGTCTGGGTTTGGCTGTTTGTACTTCCATTCTTTGGCGTTCTTTATCATATCTTGTAACATGGGTGATACAAAGCCAGATTTTATAGCTTTTTCAGCCTGTCGGTCAAGTGTTTTGTTGCAGTCAGTGTCATTCATTGAGTCTACGCAATCGTAGACACTCCCTGTGTAAAACTGACATTTAGATGTCTTTTGGATGGTACGATTGCCTGTTCACAAATGTGCGTTTTCTTTGTCTTAGGCTTCTAGAAATCCATAGTTTTGAAACAGAAATCGCTGTTTTTAGTCTCCCGTGATTTGCATCGCAAAACTCACAATAACTAATTCACCAAGTTAATTTGAGGTTGTGATTGGCAAATGAGGTGTTTAGGTCTTGTTGGAGAAAGGCAATGTCCTGTTATGTACCAAGTCGCCTCAATTGTAGGTTGTCTATGTAGCGTTTAAACGTTTTGCACTCCTGCAATGTATTCGCCACGGATTTGGTGACGTATTTCATGGCGATGTTTGCGATGGAAACGGAATTGTTTTCACCCGTTACTATTCCATCTTTTTGTTTGAAGTATTTAACTTGGAAACAAGTTATCACATTTTCCTCAGTGGCAAATTTTGAGCACGTTCTAAGAGCATCTTCTAGCAAGGCCATTTTCACTGTTACACGCTTAATGCTGGGGTAGAGAATAGAGAGCCTCAACATTGGCAGCTATGCAGTAGAGTTCAGTTTCTTCATCTAAATGCTATGTCTGCATAATATGGGCCACGTTGTTGGTTTTCAAGGTGTTATATTCAGTAGTGTATTGTTGTGAGTCTTTACAATATTTGTCTACCCCCATTCCACAATAGGAAATACTAATATCTTTTAAATTGTGTTTTAAAAAAATGGTTGTGCATGAAGTGGTTATATCATTCGCAGCGAAAAGTGAGTCAGTATTTTTTCTGGTGTTGTTGACTTGAGATCTTCTGGTGATAATTTATGAGTTTTCCATAGGGGATAACAGTATTCGGATGATCCTGCTGTAAAATATTTGGCATCTCGACGTACGCATCTAATGGCACCGTTAGTATTAACGTACATCCGGTAACGCATTTGAGCATCTCTGCACTGCACACATTCATTTCTCGCAACTTGAGTATTCGAGTCTCTCCTTCTTCCTTTATGACTTCTAGCTCACTTTGTATGTTGTTCTCAGTAATTTCAAGAGCAAGATAAGGTTGGATATTCTCATTCAATGTCAATGTAATCTTTATATGATACAATTACTATTCTGTCTTTGTCGGCTCTACTCACAATGATTTTTTGAGAATTAACATATCAGATCAAATAATCTTTAACTCGTATCTTTGTAATTGTTAAAATATACAGTATATACTCGCAGATAAGTCTCACTGGTAGATATGTCGCACACACCTTTTGTCTGAGCTTTTGACCCGTGTATAGTAAGTACAGTGCGCTAGATAAAGTCGCACACCATTTTTCATGTATATATGTATGGTAAATTCTATATATATTTATGTAGACGTTTTTGTGTTATAACATACTTTCTAAGTGTACTATGTTTTTGAAATTTCAGCCCAAGTGAAAAATCCTCTAAAATCTCCAACAGCTACAGATCCTATATTACCCCCTCCTTCAAATATTGATGTTAAACTTGTGTATGATGCCATTGACAAACAGTTAGACATTTCTGATGTTAACCTCTACACCGGTGAGCAAGATTTCTGTGAGTATTTTCTTTTTTTTCTTTTTTTTTATTTTTACCCTTAAATATTTATCATCTATTTTGTTTTATTTTGTTTTCATTTTTTTCATTAGCTTTATAAAGATAATAAACAAGCAAATTTCATCATGTACCAATCTCTCATATTAAACAGGTATGTTATTTGTCGCAGTTCAGAATTATTCTGAACTAGCTGAAAATCTGCCCTATGGATGGGTTTTCAGCTAGTTCTGGTGGAAAGCCTAAATAAGAGATCAAAACTGTTTTTGGAGGGGGGGTACCTTAATTCAGAACCTCTGGCTACAATGCACCATACCTAGAGATAAACAGAATCTGACTTTTAGTATTATACAGTTAAACCTTGCCATTTGGAAGATGCGAATGCGCTAAATCCACGAATAATTTTACAAATATGTGCTTAAATTGGGCTAAATTTTCCTAATGCAAACTCTCATGGTTAACTGGTTTGCGAGTGTGAACAAGTTTTCAACCACGATTATCTCTGGGTTTATATTGTCTACATAAATAATCTTTAGTTAATTTTCTACAATCTTTCTTATTATTAATAACACAAAGATTATTATGAAATTAAAAGCAAAACACCCAAAAATATTCCCATTAAATTATTAATGACTGAACTGAATTATCAAAACCGTGAATAGCAAGGGATAACTGGATAGATAGATGGAATTCAGATCATTATTATCTGGGTGAGCATGGACACAAACCCTGCACTATTATGTTCATGTTAAAAACATGCTCCAGGGTCCCATTAGTAACTACAGAAGATTTGGTGGTCATAGCTCTAGCCATCCTTGGCTTATGCTAACATGAACATTTGGTGAATTATAGTAAGATAGTAAAGAGATAGATTGAAATCAGATCATTATTATCAAAGTGAATGCGAATGCAGACCCCACACTATTATTATTCAGTTGCAAATCACCCAGACTTTTTTGCATTCTTTAAATTAGCACATTTTAAGGGTACCTTAATTCAATACCTCTGGTTACAATGCTGATTCAACTACTTAGGTCACATACATATAAACAGAATTTGACTGTTAGTATTGTATAGATAATTAGATGGAAATCAGATCATTAGCAGGATCCGCACAAAAGCATACTATCATTTAAAAATGTTTTCTTTCCAAAACTAACTAGACTGGGGCCCCATTTGTACACATAGAAAATTTCATGGGATATGTTGTGTGGTTCCTGTGTTATACTGTCCTATACAGGGGAACATTTGGTGAATTATAGGACTAGTGCAATGCCCATTCCAAAGGTGCATGTTTCGAAGGGGCCAAACTTCATGGTGAGTGGAGCAGCCTGCCATAATTGCCATGTCAAATAATTTTGAATGAAATACTTGTGTGTAACCTTTATTAGTAATTAGCAGTAATCAATGCAAAATGTATTCTAAAGAGCAAAAGTCAAGGGAGATAATTTATAGAAACTATAAAGAAAGCGATGATGATATTGCCACCAGTGGCAAGTCATAAAATTCATCATTTTTCTGACCCCTGTCAAGGGGACAGGATGAAGTCATGCCCCCCCAAACACATTGGGCTTGTTGAGTGCTTACAGAGACAGAACATCCTTACGTTTTTGTTTAATAGCCAACATGAAGCTAGCGTTTTAGATGTGTTACAGCAGTGATGCTAAGAGAGGCAGAGCATCCTTGTTTTCGTTTAATGGCCGACACAAAGCTAGCGTTATAGATATATTTATTTTTATTAGATTTCCTGAGAACCGCTGATCCAACCAACACTGCACTGCCTTACCTTGTGTACTGACTGATATATCTGGCGAGTGTCAACTTTGTACAATGGCCACTTGTGAAGTAATCACGGTGCACACACACAGATTTCTGCAATTGTAGTGAGATATTAGCCCCTTTTTTAAAAAAAAAATAATAGTTTAAAGGCTGCAATCAATCATGTTTCAGCTAATTTGGTATCCATACGATTTTTATTGGCAAATGGGAAAAATCTGGCCCGGAGTCTGCAGCAAGGAAAGGTCACCCTTATATCCAATGCTTGAAAAGTTCTGAATAAATCATTTTTGGCAGACACATTTATCCATATTAAGGGTGTCTGATCTTTCGCAAAAATTCTAGGACTTTTCAGGACAATATATATATCTATCAGTTTTGCACAACTTGACTCTGACAGAAACAACACTTACTAGCTCACCATCAGTACTAAGGAATCTATTTACTGCCATATCCTGCTGTGATCCAAGTCTTGACCTCTGATCTGGGTTAGATGAGTACTTCAGCTATTATGAAAATACTGGATCTCAATACTTGATCTCAATAATTTGACTTTCAGCATTCTGTTCATACATGCACTTGAAAGTTCATAAAGTCTTTTTCAAAGTTTACATATGATCCCTATGGCTCAAATCCAAGTATGATCAGCCATTCACTGACATGTATGATATTGATCCCTTATTAATTTTTTAAAATGCTTATATAAAGTCATTTACTTCTATTAATTTTAATTTAAATATTTACTATGATTGTATATTATTAAAATTTACTTTGAAATAAAATGTATCTACTAATACTTTTCTTTTATGAATAATACATTTTTTATTGTTCTGTTGCGACATTTTATTTTTAGTTCAATATAAATTCAAAATCATTTTACCCATGATTTTGATATGAATAGAAATCAAATATATATACACGTATTTGTTTTATATTGAATTTAAAAATAATTTAATTTACCCTTTGAGCTTTAAGCTTTTCTTCCTACTGTTTAAATATTTATTGTTTTTATTAAATCTTTAGATATATTAAAAACAATGTGTTTTGAAATATTTTGATAGGTATGGACATAGAAATAGATAAAAAATGAACCACCATCCCATTTTTTAAAAAAACATTGCACTAATTTTTTTTAAATAAGCTGATTTAATACAGAAGTTTTTCTGGGTTTTTTTTTTTTTTTTTTTTTTTTTAAATTTTTTAAAGAAAAGAAATTTGAGGACTCAATTTAAAAATATGAGTTACATTAGTTTTACTAGGAATTATGCAAATTTGTTTACATTTGAAGATCAATCTGTGTTTTTGCCAATGATTTTTAACTTCAACTTTAAACAGTTTAGTAGGGGGTGAACATTTAAAAAAATTTTTTACACAATATGGATATTTCAAGAAAAGTTAATGATTATGTTAAGAATAAAAAATGTATAAATTCTTAATAAATTTTACAAATAAAACTTTCATGAACTTTTTTTGAACGTGCTTCCTAAGTAACCATTGAAATGTCACTGACAATTAGATGAAGCAATAAGCTAAGTAGGAATGGCAGATTGGGGTTTCTATTTAAAAGCTGCCTTGACCTTAGTTCACAGACCAAAAGTTAGATCAGTGACATTATTAGTAGTTGGTTTATCAGTTTTTATTTCAAGTCTAGCTGATAGCATTAAACATCAATAGTTCATCAATTTTTATTTCAAGTCTAGCTGTTAGCATTAAACATCAATAGTTGGTTTATCAATTTTTATTTCAAGTCTAGCGGATAGCATTAAACATCAATAGTTGAGCAACTTTTATTTTGGTTTTGCAATTTTATCCTTATACCTATTACAGGCGTAACCCCGTTATAAAGTGAGCATTGGGGTCCAAAAAAGCCAACCACGTTATAACTGAGCTGCGATAACCTGGGTTGCCGATTTAGCTCTTTTGGAGCTAGATTAATATTTTGGGGTCCACTATCCACCCACGTTATATCGTGAACCATGCTATAACTGGGGAAGCTTTTATACAAATAAAACAGGAATTTTCCATAGAGTTGTTAATTTGAGAAATTCTGATATATTTAAACTAGCCCTGTATGTTGTCACAGAAATCCCTCTACAATTTTTGTTGAGTAAAAAGAGAGAAAATAGGGATAAGCTTTGTCTTCATTGTCGAGTGACTACTTGCGACCATGACAGGGGTCATCTTGGAGCAAGATCTAGCCCCCAGAGAACTGTCGATGTTGCGGGTGGCTTTGGCAGCACAATAGCTGAGATTAAACTCTTGGAGCTTAGACATGAAAATTGTGTTTATTCATCTTTGCTTTGATGCCCTATAAAAAATGGGGACAAAAAAAAGTAATAAAACAATTCAAACAACTCCTGAAACAGGAAATGCAGAGCTTTAAAAATGATATATAGCTAGACACATAAAGGGAAAGGAACGATATGAACAAACTGATCATAGTCATGCAGAAACAGCCATTTGTTTTGTTCCAACCTAATACAGGTGTCTTGTGTTATAACGTGGATGTTGGGTGACAACAAAGCTAGCAGGGTTATAACGCCAGAGAAAGCCAGCCGTGACAACTGTGGGATGGGTATGGACAATATTCAAGGGCAGGCGATAGATGAAAGACAGCGAACATTGTTTATGATATAAAAACTGAGATTTGAACATATAAACAAATCAAAGGCATTCTTTAAGTGTTTCTATTTTATGAAATAATACCACCAAAACAACATTATATTACAAAGTACGTATACCAGATTTCAGTAATTAAAAACAAAATATTTACATTTACATCAATGACTTAACCCGTTCAACCAGTGAGCTGTTGCGCCTTTAGATAGCCTATAACTAAGATCCTGAGGGGGAAATGGGGGTCAACTGAAAAATATTAACTACTGAAATGTTTTTGTCGAATTCATTTCATTTTTACAGTTTGCCAGCATAAATCAAATATATTTCTTAGTGGGTGTGGTATAAGAGTTGTCACTTGTCATCAGATGGGCTTAGGGTGTAGTAAAATAGGGCTCAGCACAAAATATTGTGCTTACAGGTTCAAAGGAAATTCTGTTTTTATTCACGGTTTTCTGCACAAGTAGGTGACAATATGGGTAAAAATTTGCCTTACATTGTGAACCACATTTCAAAGACTGCATTATATCGGGGGAAGCCTTTAGTATTCTTCATTGCTTTGTGCTTCCTCCTCCCATTGTAGTTGTCATTGGGTTTCAGTTGACAGTTATGAAAATATTAACATGGCATATCAACAGGTTAAAAAGCAAACCTGTCAAGTCTCACACATTTTGATACCTTCTCACGGTCTCACGCATTAATGGAAAATTCTCACACATTATATAAAAAGTGTAAAATTCTCATGCATTTTATAAAAAGTGAATTTATTAACAATTGTTGGTTGTTTATTTGTATGTATTCAGTATATTTTTACAGAACTTAGGAACTCACATTGTTTTGACAGATCACATACATGTATTCCCCCCCCCCCCCACACACACACACACCGGGCGGGTACGATTCTCACTCATTTTCAACATTGAAACTTGACCGGTATGAAAAAGTAAGATTGATAAGATAAAATTTAAAGTGACATTAACAAGAGATTTATTGTACATGAAATGGTGGAATATATTTTGTTTTACTCATTGAAGAAAATAGTTTAGATATTTAAAGTTGAAATCAAGGAATGGGTAAATTTTATATCTGACAGAATATGATAATTATAAAGACAATTATTAATTAATAATTAATTGGGAACCCATATCAGCCTAGCATCAGTTTTAGCGATTGCTAAATGGGTAGCCTAGATCGTATTGAATAAAGAAACATTTATACAATCTATGCTGCCCGTTTAGCAATCGCTAATACCGATGCCGGGCTGATATGTGTTCCCAATTATTAATTAATAAATAATTGTCTTTATAATCATCATATTTAAAGTTTGATTGTTGATTGAACTTATTTAATTAATCATTTCAAGTTCAACAGTTTTGTTTTGATATGTGAATGTTAACATAAAAGTTATTTAGATTATTAACACTATTGTTCTTAGTGATATGATGATTCTTCAACTATTTTGGAATAGCTGTATTGTAAGATTGTGTGAAAATATAAGCGTGAGTGGCAGAATGACATGCCATCAATCTGGTGGAAAGTTGGGTTGGCCACTGGTAAGGTTAATTGGAGTTATCACATTTATGTTAGCGTCGGCTCCAGAAAGGATTTTTGAAATGAATCTCACCGATTTTTCTGATTGGTCCAAAAATGGGTGTCGAAAGAGGCTGTATTGATCTCCTTCGGGGGAACAGAACTAATTTTGTTATTCAATTTCCGGTTGTCATATCGTAAACATGGGTGCTATAAATCTGTCAACAAAAAAAAGTATTGAATAAAATATTTGCACTCGTTCTTAAGTTCTCTGTCTGTATTAATTTTACCTTAAAATATCAGCAAATCTGTGTTATGCTTGATTTATTCCCACCTCTGCTTTTAGCATTATTGATTTGTAATAAAAAAAAAGCTATTTTCTAAAAAATAAAATCATCAAACATTTTACAGATTTATTATAACTATTTTCCATGTAATGGATATCTAAAAGCTTAAAATAAAATAAAAATATAGTGATGTCTTGCTAATTGACTTTTCACCAGAGAAAAAATTTAAAACCTGTTTAAGACAGGTTTTAAATTTTTTGCAGCAAGATAATTCTTTTGTAAAATGTGCAGTCTTTCCTCTTGAAAGTATTGTAACTTTTTAAGGCAACTCAGAAGTATTGAGCATTTTTGACATGGTGTTAGTGTTTGGGGCAAGTTTATGTCTCTACCTATTTATTAAATATTTGCTATTGTTTTTTGTTTTTTACATTTTCACAATTCATGAATGTGGTTTACAAAATGTTTAAAAACAATTCACTGAGTAAGAATTCTTTTTTTAAATTTTCAGTTCTTTAATTTTTTTTAAAGGTCTATTTTTAAAAAAAAAATTTTTTTTTTTAAATTTTTGTTTTTGTTTTTTTGACTAACCAAATTATGGTGTGATAATATAACCAAATTGTATTTAATTCATGCTACAAACATGAAGAATGTTTTTTTAATGACTTAATATAATTACATCATTAAGTTAAATATCAATCTTTTAAAAATTAATGGCATCATTGATAAGGAATGAAGAATACTTATGATCAAACAAGAACTGTTGAAATTTGTGTTTTGCTGCCTATCTTTTAATTTGTGTTAAGTTGTGTGATGATTCATCAATTAGGTGAACTATTTCTACAGGCAGATTTTTGTGCTCATATAAAGACTGTAAGTTCCTTTCCACAGGCAACTGACTTGTTAGCTACTTAAAAGCTTAATAGGTATTTAGGATACCTTTACAATATATTTTTGTTTGTAACAGACAGCATTTGAGGACAACAAGAGTTTAGATATCTGACATTTTCAATCAATAATGATACATCAACAGAAACTCACTAATAGTGCTAGTTAAGATAGAGCCCTGAGTAAAAAGGAGTCATTTAGAAGCTATGTAGTAGCATGAAAGCCCACCTACCTTAATCACTACTATCAATCAGCTTCTATCCTGCATGCTATACAGCATACACAGGTAATTTTTTAACCAATGAGCTCCTGTTTTTTTATTATTAACTTGTACTGTGGCTCATATAGTAATGCTGCTTCCCTACTGGTGGTGTGCATTTAATTGGATTTCCATTTTCTACAGTTTTGTCTTACACATTTCATAAAACGCAAGATTACATACTGACCTCGGCTCAGTCTACTGCGATACATTAGAGCATTGTTTTGGGTAGAAGTCAATGAAACATAAACTGCTTCGAAAAATTCGTACTTACCAAGATGTTGATTGGAGTAAGTTATATATGCCTTTGATTTTTTTTTATTTGTTGCATGTTTTTCTATGCATATTAGTCTGTATAAAAAATTAGATATGAATAGTTGAACACCTATATATTTATATTCTTTTGTATTTTCAATATTTTCAGTTTGTATTATCTGTTTATGAATAATTGACTTAGTATTTTTGACTGCTAGTTCTAGTTTTTAACTTTTTTTTATTTTGCAGATCTTTTTCAAAAGCTCATTTTGAAAGAAATTTTTTATAATTTTAAGGGCTAAAAGGTTGCATGTTAGGTTGTTTGATTTTATATCTATCAATTTGTTTACAATTGTTTTAATAGGTAAACATTTTTTTTTATTTTATAGAATCAAAAACTATTTTAGAACTATTGTTTGTGTATGCATATTTATCTGTTTACCTTAAATCAATCTGTTATTGGCTCCTGAATAAAGGAGTGTTTTGCATACTATATTAATATCAACAGGTATTCATTAGTTTATTTTTATTTCTGAAACTGGTTCAAATATTTCATTCATGAGTAACATTACTGTTATATACCTTTGTTTTGTTATGAGCACTTTTAACAAATTATGCAGTACGCTTTTGTTTATCCAAAAAAACTAATCAATCCGCAATTTTTTTTGTCTCCCAATTTACATTCACTCATTTTCCAATAAATATTGTTTTTGCCACTGGAAAGGGGTTATTTTTTTATATTTTGCATTTTGAAAAACTTATTTTCAGCATAAAATTCTTGATTAATCTCATGAAGCCATCATTTAATCGAGCAGTTTGTATAAAACATTCCTATAATCCATAATTGAATTTTGAAATTATCTTTTATATAAAAATGAATGCAGTAATGAAATCCTGCTTTTATCAGTATAGGTGTTGAATTTGTATATACCTTGGTATGAAGTGTACAATTTCAGTTTATTTTCATTCAATCTGAATAGAGCATTGTTTTGGGTAGAAATCAATAATAAACTGTTTCGAAAAATTTGTACTTACCAAGATGTTAATTGGAGTAAGTTATATATGCCTTTGATTTTTTATTTGTTACATGTTTTTAATAGGTAAACACTTTTTTTTTTTATAGAATCAAAAAATTAGATTTCTTTTTCCAATTTTAAGATTCAGTGTTTATTACTATATTGATTGGTTTGCAATTGAAAGTAAATCAAAATAAGAATCCTTAATCAGAAACAGAAAAAATGCTTAGTAAGGATGTCACCATTGTCATTTTCCTATAACAAATTTGAAGTTATTGGATTAAACAACTGATTTTAATTGTGCAATTTACATTAAATGTGTCAACAATTTTAGTATCTTGTCACGAATATTGGATTGGGTATGAAAATTGAAATGAAACCATGCATAACATTATCTGCCACAGAAGTTGTAAATGTTTATAAAGTTTAGCATGTGTAGGGAAATCTTTGCATTTGTGAATGCAGAATAAATTTAAAACATATCTTGTGTTGATGATTTATCTAATCTCTAATCAATAAAACTAGTATTAGGACAATCTCAAATATCTAGATCTTTGACTAGTTTAGGTTTAGGTTTAGGTTTCTACTGTATTCGAGTATGTAATTGTAAGTTATGAAGCTTTTTAGAAATTCAAGTTTTTTATTATTCAGTATTAATGGTCTTGTGATATATCTATTATCCTAATTATTTAACTTTTTTAGTGTGTGAAATTCAGTAAAACTTTTAATTATTTTTGTAATTCTTTCTGTCAGCATGTAGGTCCTAGCAGTGGGTTGAAAACAAATATTTATAATACTGAAATTAATTGTTTTCAAATTAAAGTATTCTCTCCTATATTTGTATTTTTTGTTTTTTTCAAGAATTTCTCTGAAATATTTGAGTTCCTTAAAATCATTTCCTTTATGGTTTAAATCAGTAATTATTCAATATTTTCCTGATGTAGTTCTATTGCTATCTTAACAATATCAGTCTCTCTTAATATAGGTATGGACAAACACACTTTCTTTGTTTAAAAATGATTTTTAATGTATTAAAAAGTACTGAGTTTTCTCTTTAAAATTACATTTTAAAGAGGATAGATGACAGATTATTTCAAAACAGAATTATCCTGCTGTGTTATGTAGAGCTGGAGTTATACAAATAAATTTCAGGAAATCATCATTGCAATATATTTGAGTTTTTAGAACCGCTAATTGAAAGAATTATTAAAGATCAAGTGTTTTTGATAAGTTGTTTTATAAATTAAAGCTGAATCATTAAAGTTTATATATTGAGTGGCGAAGTTTGTTTGGTTTAAAGTGAAAATAAATAACGTTTTTGTTATTTCAACATTAACTTTATTGAACAACATATTTACAATTTTGTTCTATCTTTCTCGGCAAAGAACCACTCTAGCTGCCGTTTTGCAGCCTTTCAGAGTATTGAAATTTTTTCATTAAAAGATTTTTTGTAAAAACTGCTATAAATGGTAATTTGAAGGTGCAGTATTTGGTGAATACATGAAAGAAATCTTCCCAGCCACCAAAGAAACATGCGGTGTAGCATTATCCTGATGGAATATTATGCTCTTTCTCTCAACAACTAATTCTGTGTGCTTTTCATCGATTGCTGCTTTCAATTGTTCTAATTGGGAACAGTATTTGTTGGAGTCAATTGTTTGGTTTTCCGGAAGGAGCTCATTGTAGAGAACTCTCTCTCACTCTCACCATATACACATTACTTTCTTTAGATGAGTCTGCCCGGGTAGTGTAATGGATAGCATGTCTGCCTCACATGCAGAAGGTCCCATGTTCGATTTCTGGTATGGGTGAAGAGTGTGGAAAACTCTTCATTAGGACAAATTTCCCTCTCCAGCTAATTGAGTACACTCTAATCTGTGTGATTAGAGTAGAAGTATCCCTTCGTTGGACTTGCATCAGGGTTCCCACACATCCTGGAAAATAGTTGACCAGTTTTCCAGTCATGGAAAATGAGAGAATAAGTAAAATGTCCTGGAAAATCTTGTGTTGTGCTGGAAAATTATTTTAACATTCTCCTATTTTCCTTTAGCTGAGAATGAACTACCAGGCTATCTATCCGAGCTCCCCTCAAAACGGATAACATTGCCATCTGAAAGGATTAAATTATGTTCAGGATCATATTCAGGAGTGGATTGGGCAACTTGGCGAAATCCTGTTGGGCCGGTCAGCCTGTGGGTCGGTGCCACCTGTGTCTAGTCAGTAGGCCAGTCGTTCTCAAACTGTGTGCTGCGGCTTGATAGTGTGCTGCAACTATCGTCTAAGTTTGCTGTGTAAAATCTTCCAAATGCGGAAACCTGTATTTCGAGCCTTGAACGTGTCCTGTACCTGTTTTATATCTGTCCCACTTCCGCCATAGTGGTTTTATCACTAGCTTTTGTTTGATCTCAATCTTTTTAGCAACAAATGAAAGGAGCTGATATAAAAGTTTTGTTGATTGACTACTGAGGTTTTCATCTAATTCATTTCATTTTTACAGTTGATGTACCGAATAAGTCAAATATATTTCTTAGTGTGTCATCATAAAATAAAGTTTGAGAATCTCTGCTATAGACTGATAACCTCTGCTATAGACTGATAACCTGATTTGCCTCTCTAGTTTCAATACTTCTGTGCTGATAGGACCCAGTGTATAACATTTCTTGGGGCCCCTTCTATTTTTGTATTTAGCTCTTATTTTCAAACAAAAATGAAACATTTTGATAAAATTAAGATGTTTATTTTAAAGCAAGGTCCTTCATGGATCAATAATCTATTTCTATGTAACATAATAAATCCTCAAACAAGTTTAGTTGAGACATTTTACTTTTTTACCTGAAAAACAAATGTATGTCTTTTAAGTTCATCATTACATTAATATCTGAATATGTTGTATAGTTATACTTGAACTTTTGGGAGCCTGTGTATGCTGTGTTCAACTACCATATTTTACATCCGTAAGACCAAAGATTACTAATATATATATATATATCCCTGAAACAGTTCCATGGCAACAACTGATCCCTACAAGAAAATAATTATATTTATAATATAAGATCTAATTCTGTGTAAAACATAAATCCATCTAAACATCTCTCATTAACAGTTATTAGTGAAAAATTGACTTACATGACAATCAAATAAACGAATAAAACGGAACATAAAAACATTTCTGTAGGAAAGATATTTAGTTTTAAAAAACATTTTTCGTAGTAACACCCTGAAGTTTTAAGACTGTAAGACTTATGTAAATATGAAACTTCTATATTAAAAAGGAAAAAAAACTATTTTCTTTTCTCTAGTGTTTGAAGCTACAAAGCTTTCTAGACTATATATATTATATATGACTGTTTGACAGCTTTGTGTATCTTTCAACATGTTAGATACACAATCACGCACCTTTTTAAGACGTATTGCAATAATTAAATATCTTCTTTGAATGTTTAATCTTGGTTCTAATTGCATAAAGTTTGTCGTAAAAAACGAATTACTTTTGTGTACCCACAGTGGATTTCTGTGCGGATAAAGGCTGTGTTTACGTTTATGACTATAAAAACAAACATTGATTCTGCCATAATTGATGGATCTGTCATCAGAGAAAAATGAAGTCAATTTTTAAAATTATTTCAAAAATAGAATTGACCTCAGAGAGAAAATTGATTTGAAGAAACTTAGTTATTTTAATGATTAATTGACTGGATTTTAGGAAAATTCTGCTGACTTTTCACAGAAAACTTAGTGAAATTACATTTATTTACCATAGCTGTCATTTACGGGGACACAGTTCAAAGGTCAAGTAACCAAGTTTCTACGCTCCTACACCATATCTACTGTTGTCGTGTGTTTGTTTTTAATTTTCAATTTCTTAATGGATGACCAGAAATGTCAACATCTAATCAAATCTTTGGTAGCTGCTTCTTTCAACACCTTTCAAAACCAAGGGGAGGAATTTCAAATTTCTTAATTATGCACTACCATACTTGAAAAGTATATTAAATAAAAAATAATCAAGGTTCTTTGTAAAAAAAAAATAGTCTAATCAAATTTTGTATGGAATTTTTATATTTATCGATAATAAAATCACTGTTCTTTCTTAATAACAAGGTGTCAGATACGTCCAAGTAGCATAAACTTTATTAATTTAATTGAAAACTTTTTTAAAAGCCAGATATTTTCTTTTTAAATCAAAAAGTGTACACTATACTTTAATAAAAAAAGAAGCAACTAAACATTTTCCAAACAAATGTTTAGTTTAATTGCATTTTTTATTTTCTGATTCAGGGCCAATTTTTAAATAGTTTGTAGTTTCGAATAAAATTTCTCTGGACTTATCTTTATGTTAATATATATTTTCATCTATAAGATATTTTGTTGAAATTTCATAAAATTAAGGGGGATGGGGTTGATTTGATTTAAAAAAAAGTTTTCATAAAGAAATTCAATTGGAAATGTATAAATACCGAAAAAACACCTTTCTTTCTTTGGTAGGTATTGCAAAACTCAAAAACAAATAATTCACTGCCTGTTGAAATAATATGCTCTAGATATGATACAATCACTTTAATTCACACTTTATTGGCTAAAATAAAAAAAAAAATTATTTTTGTAATATGAATTTTGTTAAAGAAAATAGATTTCTCATGAGAAGATTGAAAAAAAAAAAAATAAGCATGTCAGATATTTTGTAAAGATTTTAAGACTATCCATGTAAAATTGAAAACTCATTCCACTGAAATTTAGCCTAAATCTCAGAGCTCACTCTCTGATCTCTCATTGGTCAGAATTAATCAATTAAGACCAATCCCAAAGTGGAGTGACCAATGTACATTCCTGTTTTGCACTTTGCTAGACATGACCAGTGGCTGTTATAGTGTTGGTGGCCCTCCTTAACATAAAAACTCTCTAGACACCAAGAGGTCTGGTTGATGGAAAGAATTTGTTATTGTGGCTTCCCTTTATGATAGCTCAAGTATTTGGAAAACTCTTTAACTTGTTTTAATGATACCTTTTGACAATTTACAAAAGAGGTTTTATTACCTCCACTTAACATACCTTAACTAACCTGCTTCTAATTCTTATCTTTGTCAGATGGGGATCTATAAATCTAGTCTCTCATAGAAAGTCTCTTTCATTCACCTTTTCTTAATGCTTTTGTTTTTGCATTATAATATTAATATTAAAGTTTCTTATTTATTGTATTAAAATA
>VCCN01005929.1:259187-281224 GCA_006491835.1 Architeuthis dux | reverse complement strand
GAGTTAACCAATTGGATAACAGTTCAAATAAGAAATGTCTGATATTTGTGTGAATTTCTTCTTTGTCCATCATATCCAGAAGCTATGAAAAAAATCATGGGTATTGTACTTGTCCACAAATAAAAAAAATTAAAAAATTTCCAAAAAGAACATTACTATTAGTCAAAAGTCAGATCTATTTAATCCATCCAGCTGTAGTTACTTTTTTTGTCATTGCAAAATATTGTGATTTTATTACATATTTAAACTTCTATATTGAATATTAAATACAAGGAAAGATAACAGATCAAATGTCAAAAAGATATGATTGGCATCTACATATATTTGTTATTCTGACTTCACTGTTAAGAATCAGTGCACCGGAGTAACTTTTTGCACTACCATCTCGGAACCAACCCGAAAAACAATTTTAATCATCCCAAAATCAAAATGTTGTTTCTTTACTTTGTTATTGTCATCTAAAAAAAATCCCATTAAAATGTTGAGGAAATAAAAAATTATATTTATTTTGCTCTATTCAAATAAATTGGTTTTGAACAAATCTGAAAAGTTATCTATAAACTGTAGAGCAGCAACAATTGATTAGTTAACTATCAAATTGATCTCTTTGACAGTAATCTGAATATCTCTGGGTTGTGGACAAAACAAGACATTTGAGGATGTTATCTCTGGCTTTGGAATACATTGATCGACAATTTTCTGACATTTTGTTGAAGACATAGAACACATTTTATAAACAACTAATTGATTAATCGAAAAAATAATCAACAGATTAATCGATAATAAGAATAATTGTTAGTTGCAGCCCTAATAAACTATAAAAATAAATAAATTGGAGAACCCAAATTCTGTGTCTCATTCTCAGTACTGTCTTTGAACTGAGGTCTCTGTGCTCTACAGCCACCATTCCACCACTTGGTCACTGCTTTCACGGGGTCGTATCTGAGACAGACAAATATATACAGAGGGAGAGGGATATTTGGTCTAGCAATCCACATAAAAGATTTCTCATCTTTATTCGGGCCACATATTTAGGCTGGCTATTTCCAAAAGGGAGACATTCCAGACCCCAGGTTCCCAACCTGAGTTCCATGGACACAAAGTTATTACTAGGGGGTCTGTGAGGATGTTGAGTAGGCAGTCCTTTCAAAAGCCTGGGGACTGTGTGAAAATTCATATAAATAAAAGGGGTCCTTGGTAATGAAAAGGTTGGGAACTGCTGTTCCAGACTGAAAAAGAGGATTTTCAAATGTCTTGACAAATTACCCAAATAAATATTTTTAGTATAAGTGTATTGTGGCAAACAAAATGAGATTGTATTTTCTTTTATTTAAAAAAACCCCCAAAAAACAGGTCACTCAATAGGAACTGTCACGTAACCAATGTCTTTTGGCAGCATGCCGTGTTGGGGTGATCAATTAAAAAATTGAAAAAAGTGGGCGGTGATCACTTAACGCTTGTTTTTTGAAAATTCAAACTTTTTAATGCTGCCAGACACAACCTAAGGGACCACTTTAGCATAAATTACATAGTAAATTGAACCCCCACTAAAAACCTACTGAGGGTGTGTAATTTAAAAAACATTTTATCTAGACATAATAAAGCGTAAATGTTTAAATTTCCAGCCCTCTAGCTCCATTAGTGCGTCCTGTATGCACAACACATATATAGCCAGCCAGCCAGACTCCCTTGAAAACTAAAGAAGCATATGTTGACAGTTTCTAAAAATTGAAGCAGAAAAATATGTGGATGGTGAGGTAGGAAACTGATTTATGGAAGGAAAAAGCAGTGAGGCAAGGGACCCGTGAAAAATTACGCAGAGTGGGGAAGCCTTTTGTCCCAGAGGCAGCCCTGGGAAGATGTCTGTTTGTCCCAAACACATTTTCTACCATCCTCACCATTAATTTCGAGCCCTGTTAAGAACTGATTTCATAGATGAGAAATAAGAATTGTTAAAGTTCACTAGAAATAAGTAATTTTAAGTGAAAATGGGTATGTGCAGGTTGGCATTTGTAAAGCAAGAAAGAATGATAAAAAAAATATTGACTTTTGAGATCGTTAATGTAAATCTTTTAAGACAAATGTTAAATCTGTGACTCTAAATGTTTCATGCTTTTAAGTTTGAACCAGCAAAATATCTCTTGGTTTTGATTTTAAACGTGGTGCCTTTTGTGAATCTATTATTTCACTGATAGTGAAGGCTTTAATTAATTTAAGCATGTTACTTCTATTTTATTGATCCTGCTAACATTTAAGTATCTTCCTACCTATTAAAATAGAAAATTACAAATACAATAAGATTTGTGAAGCCAAAACAATATTTGCTAAGTGACAGTTTAAAAATAAAATAATCCCTTTCATCCCAGAGGCATCCCTGTGAAGATGTCTGTTCATCCCAAACACATTTTCTATGTCCCCAGGATGATGGGACGCTGTATAATATAAGGGTTAGCTACAATTCAGCATTGCCGGTTCAGCACAGGGCTTTTCAGCTCTAGTCTATTCTGTACCAAGACCATTCAGTTCCTGTATATAGTTTCAAGACTGGCAAAGATGTACTCTGTCCACCCTTGAACACCCTGTGAGCAATTCATGCTAAATGCTGTGTTTTTTGCTAATAGTTTTTTTTATTTTAAAATTAACCAAAAAAAAAAGATTTTGAAACTCACATAAAGGCCACCTTTGGCGGCTGTTGAGCTCAATGTAAAGTCACTTCCTATTTATAGAATTTATATTTTCCTCTCATTCTGGAGAAGTTCAGCTCTTTCTTAATTCATTCCTTCCCCTTTTCTTACTTTGATAAGGCATAGTCTATAAAAGAAATGACTAAAAATTATAAAAAGACAACATATTGTCTGAATGGTTTAGATTAGGAACAAAGCAGTGTAGAAATGGAAACAATATTGAAAACTGATTATGTAATGAACTTCATTAAGTTATAAACACTTCATTAAAAAACTCAGCTTATTTATACACTTACCTTCAAGCTATTAGCTGTAAACTTCTAAAAATTTAGTCTTTGTTTTCGTCAAACTCTCAGAGCATATGGCCATTGAAATGTCAAAAAATATATTTTTTACTAAATAAAGGTATTATTATTTCATAGATATCATTATTTTATGCAGCAATTAGGAATCTTTTCATTTTTTCCTCTTTCAATGTTGATACAATTTTCTTTTCAGCTTTTGTAACAAACACATGAAAATTGGATCATTATTATTGCAGTTAGTGTGTATGCAGACCCCACACTATTATTAAGTTGCAAATTTAGAACACTTTAACAGCATAGTGCTAACAAAACTGTCACTACGATGTACTGTTTTTGCTGTGTTACAGTAACAAACCCACTAACAGAAATTGGATCATTATAATGATAAATAGAAATTGGATCATTATTATCATGAGCGCTAATGCAGACCCTTCAGTATCATTACAAAGCTTCAAATTGGACTAAAACTTGCTTTATTCTTCAAGTTAGAGCATTTTAAAGGTATAGTGCTAACAAACCTCTAGCTATTACAGTAATATATATATATATACATAAACAGAAATCGGATCATTATAATATAGATTTTATAAGAAGTACTCATCTTGTAAATAAGAACTTGTGAGGTAATACTTTGTTGAGTACTCAAAAAAAACACCAAAAACAAGTTGATCTAATATCCTATTTTCATGATTAGCAGTTTTAACTCTAGTTTGAATAATCCCCCCCCCCCTAATAGTGGATGAGCCTGACCCCAAATTTTGGGAAATTGGTACCAAAATTGGGGCAATAGCTCTGTGCTTTCCTGAAAGCCCTGTATCTGGTCTTTCCAAAAATGCATGTTAGCAGTATGGATCTACCATTTTTGTGACCATATCATCTCCGACTTACATCTGGTATTACAATTACAGAACAAAATATAACTACAAGTAATTATGCATAGATCTGCCCCAAAACTAGGGTTGGTACTTCTTCCATAGACCGTTGTCCACCCTTTCACAAAATTGAAATCCATTGGGAACTTTTGGAGATATTATGTGGACAGACATGAACTTTTGGCAATATTATGTGGTGTGGACATATAACTACGACGTAGAGGGAATAATTGTGAATAGATCCGCCCAAAAATTCAATCACTTCCATAGATAATTGTCCACCCTTCCACAAAATTTCACTGACAGTCATTGAGAACCTTTGGAGATATTGTGTGGACAGTCATGAGCATATACATAAATGTATGAAAAGGAAATGGAAAGATATCTCTCAATCAAAAAAAGATTTCTGGATCCACCCCAAAATTTAACCAATTCTTTCTTATCCCATTGCCCACACTTCCACAAAGTTTCATTGAAATTCATTGAGTACTTTCGGAGATATTGTGTGGAAGGACGGACAGACACAGATGGAAAGACAGATACGACTGAATACATATACCTCTCCAACTTAGTCGGCGGAGGTAAAGAATGAAGAGTAACACATGTAATCTATCGGAAAATGGAAGATATCAATTGGGGGGGGGGATCTTGGCAACCAGGTTAAATCATATCTAATAAGAAAAGAATTGTTGCCAGTTTTTCTATGAACTTTAAGGGCAGCCATTTTGAAATTCAAAATGGATGACAGTGAATGTACATTTCTTCCAATTATGACTAAGCATACGTGCCTTACCCTTGCACAAAATTTAATTGAAATTCATTGAATTTTTGGAGATATTGTGGGGACAGACAGGAGCGGATACAGAAATGTATTAAAAATATGCAAAAATATCTCTCAATCGGAAACGAATCCCTGGATCCACGCCAAAATTTAATCACTTCCTCCTTACAATTTCACAAAATTTCCTTGAAATTTATTCAGAACTTTGGGAGATATTGTATGGACCGACAGGAGTGAATACAGAAATCTATTTGAAAAAAAAACATGACAACACGATATCTCTAAGTTCTGAATGAAATTTCAATGATTTTTGGAAGGGTAGGACACAGGGTAAGGAAGAAGTAACTAAATTTTGGAGCAGATCCAGGAATTCGTTTTTGATTGAGAGATGTTTTAGTGTTTTAATATTTTATAAATTTCTATATTCGCTCCTGTCTATCAACATGATGTCTCCAAAAGTTTTCTAAGAATTCCGATGAAATTTTGTGGAAGTGTATTAAGAAAGATGTGATTGAATTTTGCGGAGAATCCAGGAATTCATTTTTGATTGAGAGATATTTTTGTGTTTTTTTTTTTTATTTCATACATTTCTGTATCCACTCTGTCTATCCCCACAGTATCTCCAAAAGTTCTTCAAGACCTGTATGAACAGTAATATGAAACCCAACTATTTCCACTAAATTAAAATGAGGCAATGAGAGGTCAAGAGATTTTGTGGTGAACAGCAGTACTGACATTTCGTATTAACAAAATCAAGTCTTATTTTGGCAGCCATATTCAATTTTTCATACAAGTTATATTTATACAAAGAAAGTAATTGTCTAAATTGCTCAGAAATGGTTTCATCTGATTCACTGAACAGAAAAATGTGGGTATAGACACCAGAATAATCACAATAGATAAATTAGTTTTCGAGATATTGCTAATATAAGATTTCATGGCGGCCATCTTTAAAATAATAGTCAAAAAGGTGAAAAGCTGCCCCAGTCAGAATGCTATCCTACTTTTTCCAGCTCTACAGTAATAGACACCTTCCAAAAAAGCATAAGGAGAATTTGCCCTTAATTTTGTACTGAAATAATTAGCTGAGGAAGTTTGAAGGATTCAAATATGTCTAAAATAAATTTTTTTTATGTTGCACATTTGTATATTTGATGTTCTTTCAGATAAATGGTGAAATGATTACTTGTAACGATCAGATAAATTATTAGATTGTTAAAAAATTGCACATTTGTATATTTGATGTTCTTTCAGATAAATGGTGAAATGATTGCTTGTAACGATCAGATAAATTATTAGATTGTTAAAAAATTCTATAGTTATATTTTTTCAACTGTAAATTCTGATTATTGGAAAATCAATTTCCATAGATATTTGTTTTTTATTTAATTATTTTAGAAAATTCAAGCATTTTAAAAATACTAAGAAAGCCTATGAACCAGTAGTTTGCTATTTATACTTAATAAGGAATTATATACTTAAAGCTGCAGATTAAAGTTCACGATTAACAGATAATATCTGATTGATCAGTGACCTGATTCTTTTAATCTGTGCATAAGATATAGCTTAATGAGCTGGTATTGTACAAAATTCACTCATGCAGATAGAATTTATTCTAAATAAATTATTAAATTTGAACTTGAAGGAAGACATGAATTAAGAAATGGATTTTTAAAAATTTTATAACAAATAAAGTTTGTAAAAATGATCATGCTTTAACAGTAATAATTTCAATAAAGAAATAAGATAATTGTGGTATCAATTTGAAAGAATGTGCCAAAATTGAATCCTATGATCCCCTCCCCTTTTTTTTATTTGGGCCAAATTAGAATATCCTCTGAAACTAGCTAAACTTAGACCTATAGAAAATAAATACAACATTCTGCTTGAAACTATAACTGTATTTTAAAAATAAATATGAAATATCTCTGTTACAAATTGATCCATACATCAGGTGAGATTACTGTCAACTATTTCATAATGCAAGGGACATAACTTAGAACTAAAACAAAAACAGGTCATATTTTATTACAAGTTGATCATCCATAAATAGAAATGTTTAAAATGAATTATTAGACATATGCATACAGTTCTCTACAGCCTATGCTAGTGAACACAGAGTGTATGTACGAATCTTGATAAATTTAAATAAGTACTTCTCCAACTCCCATAGTGAGAAATGAATATTCTTCTTTGTACTTGTTTCATCTTTGAATGATGAACCAATCGATCAAATTATCAAATCTGCTGAAATTAGCTTGTATCGAATGGTTGATAATCACTTATTAAACTTAGATTAGCTTTTGCTGAAGTAATCAGGTGGAGTAGGCTTATTAGGTACGAGCAGTATAACACTTGTGATCTGCAACCACCACCATAACCTTTACAGCCTCTATCTGCATTAAATATCGTCATCAGCATTATTTTCCATGTATTCTGTCTTAGTCTGTTTTTGATTAACTATTCATCAAAAAGTAAAAATTGTTCATGATGAAGGCTCAGCAAGGATAATGTACAGAAACTGTTGCTTAGATGCAATAGTTTAAGGTGCCATTTGTCATTGTATTAACATCATGTAAGTAGAAGGGTTATTCAGTGTTTAAAAAAAACTCTTAAAATGTAATTTGAACGTTTAGCTTAATTATGTGGGGTTATAGTATTGTCTTACTCTGATTATTCATATTTTGATACTTGAATCGTTCAGCATTTTATTCTCACTACTACGTATGTCACTTGTGCAAAATATATATTTTAACTTTAAACTCTCTATATAAATAATTTACTGGTTATAGAACATAATTTTAAGATTTGATTTAATTTTTTGTTGTTTTTTGAATTGGTGAATTTGATATATATGATATATGAATAATAAAACAGGTATATCAAGTGCCTTGTGTATTTCAATGCCTGCCCTAATTTTAATTTCATAATTTTCTATTAGACCTTTATTACTTTATAACAGTGAGATTGATATTTTTGTAGTCATCTGAATGTTCGTATACATTGCTAGTTTTCTCTTATATTGCTTTAAATATTCCTTGTTCTCTTTTATATTTCAGTTTTTTTATTTTTCATGTGCTTTAATTTTTTGTCTAAAAAGTTTTCATTTAAAATCATACAATATCTAATTGCCATCATGTTAGTTTTGTGGTGTTCTAATGTAAAAGATAATGATTTATTGTAATATATAATTATATGTAATTTTTGACTGATAATTTGCTTCTAGATTTCTTAGATGTAAAATTTATCTTGTATCCTTAAATTTCTATCCAATTTTTTTTAATACATTACTTTTAATAAATTAAGATTTTATCAAGACTTGCTGTATCAATTTTCTCTTCATTGTTTCTTCAGATATCTTTTTAGAAAATATTTAATAGGGAAAAACAGTATTGAATTTACGATTGTGCTAAGCCTGTTTTAGATACTTTAAACTCTAACTGAAAAGTAAAGAAATATAACTCCTGTTCATTTAAACTATTTTGAATTGATTTAATGAAGTTTATCTTATGAAATAAAAAAAATTGAAATAGAAAATATTTTAGAATGGATACCACTTTTGTGTATGAATCCAGAAAGGATGGTTATCAATTTCAAAAACATTTTTGTTAGGGTGAGGGTCAAATGTATACTTTTTTTTTTTAATGAAATATTTTAGGTTAAATGTTAGTTTTAAATCTCACTACGTAGTGATTATTATTAATTACAAGGTTTTAAAGAGAATGGCTTTATTTTCAAAGATCCTGCAGATGTTTCTGTTGGCTGCTTTGTAAACTGCATGATGTAATTTTTAGTTAAGGTTTTATAAAATTTACCACAGAGGTCTATCCTAAGATTTAGGATGTTTTTTTTTTTTTTTGTTTTTTTTTGTTGTTTTTTGGTCTATTTCATTTACATTTGTTAGAGAAAATCTTTTTTCATTGTTTGATTAAATTAGTATACATCTTATTATTAATCACTGCTATCCACAACACTGGTTTATTGTTGGGTTTAGGTTATTCATGTGTTCTGACATTTATATATATCTATGTACCCGGAGTAGAAACTTGAAAATTTGCATACACACTCCCTCAATGAGTAGGGGAAATGTTTTTTTTTTCTTTTTGAAAATACCCCCCCGCCCATAAGATTTTAAGAGTGGGGTTCAATATGCAATGTAAGTTTATGCTAAATTGGTCACTAGTTTGTGCCTGCTTGTTTTTTGAAAGTTCAGACCTTTTTTAGTGATCATCCCCAACACAGCGTATATATGGGTGGCAGTGATTCATAATTTCCCTTGGAATGCTAGTCTTGTTGCAACTCCTTTTTTCCCTTCTAACTGAATTTGTTCACTATGTAAATTTTAAAATCTGAGTCAACAATGCTATAATAGAAATGTTTCCATTTTTCACAATTGTATAAATATAACTAAATGTAGGAATATCTCGGTTGATCCATATTTCTTTTGTTTGCTTTCATTTTATCTGAAAAATAATTACATTGGATTTCACAATTTTATGGTCTAAGTTGTTTGGAGGCCACATTTGAGACATAAAAAATCTAAATCACCTCATTGATTATTGTGCATGTTGTCCCCATGGTACACAGAAAGCTAGAAAACAGATCTGTCTTCAACTACCCTCCAGCAGAAATGGTGAATCAAATTTTGTTTATGATAAGAATGCTGCTTTAGATATTTCTTTTTTTATTTTGTATATTTCAGAAAGCAAATAACACTGATTTAATTATGGTTTTTCATTTTTTTCTTTTTCTTTTTTACATCATTATCTTTTTATTACCTCAGTCAAAGTTGGTGAGGTATTTTTATTCTGTTGCATTTTTCCATCTGTCTTTCCATTTTTCCACAAGGTATATTCAAAAGTACTCAATGGATTTCAATGAGATTTTATGGAAGGGTAGGCAATGGGGTAAGGAAGAAGTGGTTAGATTTTGGGGTGGATCAAGGAATTCTTTTTTGACTGACAGATATTTTTCCCATTTTTTTCTTGTACATTTGTCTATGCTCATGTCTGTCTATAGATATCTCTAAAAGTTCCCAATGAATTTCAATGAAATTTTGTGGATGGGTGGACAATAGGTTACTGAAGAAGTGATTAAATTCCGGGGTGGATCACTCCTCAATTTCCTCCCCCTGCATTGTAGTTATATATCCACACCATATGATATCACCAAAAGTTCATGGCTGTCCACACACTATCTCCTAAAGTTCTCAATGAATTTCAATGAAATTTTGTGGACGGGTGGGCAATAGGCTCTGGAAGAAGTGATTAAATTTTGGAAGTATCCATGCAGAATTACTTACCCTGACAATGGCGTTGGCAGAGGTATGTGCTCTCTTGAGTGCTTTCTAGTTTTTCTTTAGAAAATATATATATATAACAGTGACAACATTTTTGTATTAATTATGATTGTAGTGGTTGATAGGAGAAAAGCTTTGCTCCAGATAAGTTTTTTGTATTGTGTATAAAGAAATGTGTTTTTTGGTTGCGTGCGCGCGCGCATTCCAACTAAGTAAAAAATATTGACTTCTTTTCCTCTACTTCTATTACCCTTATTCAGGTGAATGGCAAGCGCCTCTTGGGACTTAACCATAAAGAAATAGTAAGCATTCTTAAGGAGCTTCCCCAACATGTGCGTCTTGTATGTGCTCGGCGCAAAAAAAGTAAGCCTGAGAATTATACAAATAAGGAGCAAGATAACTTTTCAAGCCCTCCATTAGTCAACATTGGGGTTAACCCTAATTCTCCTAGTGCGGACAGGCTGATCAAAGCTAAATCTGAAGTAGCACTCTCATCACAAGAATGGACTGCTGAAAGAAATAATCTAAATCGAACAAGGTCCCGATCTCTAGAGCCCCTGACGGGGCTTGCTATGTGGAGTAGTGAACCAGTGGTCATAGAACTCAAAAAACAAGAGAAAGGTCTGGGATTCAGCATTCTTGATTATCAGGTAAAATTTGTTTTTTATTTGCATACATAATTTTTCTTAGATTAACTTACATAAAATGTTCACTCTTTGAATTATTCCTGTAATGTTTGTGTGTGAGGGAGAGACCTTTGAAACCTGAGTGGAGGTTACTAAATTTTGTTAGAGTTCAATAGAAAAAAAAAAAAACCAACCTGACATTGTTCTTGACCTAAAGAGGCTTAATAAAAGAATATTGCAAATTTGACACTTTCCTCTTCAATGAAATGTCATTCAGAAAATCATCCATTGTCTAATTTTTCCAATAGTAATTTAAAAGAAAATGTAATCTTCTCATTGAATGTTATAAAGTGATGCATTTTATATAGCTACTTTATATCAGGTCTGTTCAGAAAGTATTCAGACATTTAATATTAAGAATAAATAGCCTACCTAGGGCAAGTGTGCCTTAGTCCCCTTCAAAATACTCCCCTTGGAAACTCGGACTCTTATCCCAGCATTGCCTTCACTTTTCTAAATGGTCTAAGTCCTCTTTTTGGATCGCTATCAGCCACCTCAAACCTGGTGTTCTCCTCAAAGCCAGAAGTCGCAGTGAGCCAAATCTGGACTATGAGGGGAGGGTGGCTAACAAACATGGATGATGCAATGTTTTGCCAAAAAACCCTGCACAAGACCTGAGGAATGACTGGCTCAGTCATTGTGAAAGCGATGGTCACACAGTACATGAGCTGACTCAATGAATTCTCACTGCCAACTGTGTAACCCCACAGGAGAGTGTCTGTTCATGCATGCACAGTAAGGTCCTCTTCTGATTTGTTTCCAAGTTACATCAATGCCACCCAACCAGTTCCTGAGATATTCAAAATGGCTGGATACTTTCTGCACAAACCTCATACTTCCAAGAATGTTGGGAAAATTGGTTAGTGTCACAGGTTTGAGTCAGTTTTCAAGTATATTTATATTTGATATTAATATAGTTCCCTTAATTAAATACTATCTTATTTTTTAAGTAAAGTTACTCTAAACAAATTACTGTCTTACAATGTAATATATTCAATTGAGTGTTCTTAGATTTTCATTTCAGATTGAATGTATAAATTTATATTTTGAAGAAAGGATTTTTATTTTTTACTTGGATAAAACATTTGTGCAATTTTAGGATCCTGTGAATCCTGCTGAAACTGTGATTGTGATACGCAGTCTTGTGCCTGGTGGAGTTGCTCAGTTGGATGGACGTTTATTACCGGGTGATAGGTTAGTGTTTGTGAATGATGTCAACTTAGAACATGCAACATTGGATGATGCTGTACAGACCTTGAAGGGAGCTCCAAAAGGAACTGTGCTTATTGGTGTTGCTAAGCCTTTACCATTGACTGTTGCATTACCTCAGCCAGAAGCTGCGGTAAGTTTTCATTTTAATTTTAATCTTTGGTTATATCAACAAAAATGTATTCTGCACTGCAGTCCATGGTAATTTCCTTTCCATATAGTTTGCTTTAGAAAAAGTGCAAAATGACTAAGTTATATATATTTGCCATTATACTGATTTTCAATCATTAGTTTGTCTATGCAGAAAATCAATAACAGTATTTAAATAATGCCTATCTACAAAATATATCTAAATGAGTATTGTTCCATTACTTATCTCACTTGTTTTCAGCTTCTATTTGAATTTACTAAATATTTACTTATAAAAAAACAAAAAAAAACGTTCTTTTATCTCAACCCAGTTTGTTTTATATCTTTCATATAAAAATTAGTACATGTCCAATATTAATGGTAATATACTAAATAAGAAATTTTTGTAAAGATTTTGAAAAACTGAATTATATCCATGTTTGTTAGCAGTTGTATCAGATTACTTTATAAAACTGTTTATACTAATTGTGATTTATTTTTGTATATGCTTGTCTTTTGAATGAAAGATTTTGAATATTCATTGTGTAATCTTAATATTTTGAAGGGTTCTCCAAGTAATATTACAAAATGGTATTTAGTCGCACAGAAAATCGTTTAATTATTTGTCAAGTACGTGCCAATAATTCAAAGGTTTTGAATATTTATAAAATTTGACTAAGCTTTTTTGTCTAAGCATGAATGCAGTCATAAGATAGAATATTTCTCAGGGAAATAAAATTTTGAACACTGATCTAAAATCATTTTAAAGATGTATGTATTTTAATTGGTAAAATTATGAAAATAACACTATAATGAAAATTATTCAGTCAATCAGACCTCTTATGATTTAAACATTTTTTACATGTTAAAATATTAATGCACACTAACACCAATATACTTGTCCTTTGGTTTTTATCCCTGTCCTTCAATTGGTGTGATCACTAGGTTAAAAGCATAAGTTAAACATTATTTTCATTTCTTTTAGTTAAATCTTATTGGAATTTATTTTTACCTGACAATAATTTGTTCAAGGATACTATTTGTGCTTCATGACAATGACTTTGTTGATGCTTTCTTTTCCTTTTTTTTATAATTTGTAATATTATTGACAGTAATGAAAATAATTTTACATGTTATAATTTTTATATTAAAATTCTTCAAAATATTCGGTTTATCAAAAGTTTTATTATTTTTCATATTATTTTACTAAAAGGCTAATGATAGATCAGAATATTTGAAGTAATTTAAAATTCAACATCGATGCGATATTCAGAAATACTGAATAATTTTAAATATTTTTCTTCTCACTTTTTAAAGAAAATTAGATATTTTGAATAAAAATACACATATACCTTGTGCTTAAATGAAAGCAATCTAGTTTTTAAAAAAGACATTCCTATTGAAATTGTGTGTTACTGTCTTTTTCTTTAAAAGAAGCAATTGGGCTCTTTGCAATTACTTCTTAGATTTTTTTAACTAAAACTTGTCTATAAATTTTATGCATTAAGTAAGTTGATATCTCTATTTATTGCTTATTATATCCGTTGTAATGTAAAATAGTATTGTACAATTAGATTTTGAATTTAATATCTATTTCAGGCAAATAGTTTATTTCACTTTGATGCTTTCCTAGCCTGACTGGAATAATTATATTCCTAAAGAAATTTGATATAAAGGACATGAGGATGTCTACTTCCAGAAACAAGGTTTTACAGTCTAGAATAAGCATGTATTTCTCCCTACCATCCATTTCACAAATAATAAAAAGCACAAATAAAAAAAATTAAGCAATAGAATTTTCTCAATTTTGATTATTGCAATTTAAAATGTCAGATTCTTTTTTTACCAGTTAATATAATTCCTTTTCACTGAGATTTCTCCAAATGTATTTCTTCCCAATCATCAATAACTTGCTCACTTCTCTTACCTGATTATTTTTAAAATTCACTTTGTACACAGATTTGTTTCCGCTTCCTTACCTTTGTCTTGTCATTCTTCCTGTAAGAAGTTTTATACTTTTCATTATCATTATTTATTTCCGATTTATATAAAACTCCTACCCACTTCTTAATTTAAATCTTGAGAGATGATTTTAATTTTTTCATAGTGTGAAATAACCAATTAAACAATGCTCTTATCAATATTGTGTAAATGTGGTATACAATTAGTTATTTCATGCAATTAAAAAAAAATGTAAATTAATGTTTGTTTTTCTTTATAAGCTGATCCACTGATTAAAAATGTTATTATTTATAAATTATTTTTTCATTAACTTTGGAATTCCTGTTTTGCTTATGATGGTTGACTCAGCAATTTAAAAGCAATCATTTAAACTTCGATTTGAGAAGAAAAAAAAATAGCTGTTAGAAATCAAGTTAAGCCATAAGAATTGGTACATTATATGAATCATTGAAGATTCTATGATGGTGTTTGAAAGGGAAATAGAAAATGTAAAAGATTTGTACCAAGTGCTATCTTGTATTAGGTAGAACAAAGGTTTCTTCTGTTTGTTGTTAGATGGCATTAGGAGATTTAGTTAAAACTAAATCTCCTAGCTTCATTCAAAATCATTGCTTTTGGTTGTATTCTGACAGCTGTCATATCAAGGTGCATTTAAAAAAAAAAAATTAGTGAATTTTTGTTTATTGATTGAAGATGGAAAAAAAGAATAGGCAACATTTTCGGTATATTATGCTTTTTTATTTTAAGGGAAGTAAAAATGTGACTCAAACCATGTGTACTGTGGATGATCAAAAGTGGTTTGCAAAGTTTAATATTGGAGATTTCTTGCTAAATGATGCTCCACGGTCAGGTGAACCAGTTGAGGCTGATAGTAATCAAATCAAGATATTACTTGAGGATAATCAATGTTTTACAATGCAGAAGGAAGCCAACATGTTCGAAATACCCAAATCAAGCATTGAAAATCATTTGAACCAACTTTGATAATTGCTTTGATGTGTGGCTTCCACATAAGTGAAAATAACCTACTGGATGGCGTTTTTGTGTGTGCTTTGTGCTACTTCAACTTAATGAAATTTTTCTTGTTTTGGAACAAATTGTGGCAGTTAATGAAAAGTTAATACTTTACATCAACGTGAAATCCAAGAGATTGTGTGTCGAGCAAAATGAACCACTGCTAGCCATACCAAAAGCATGTCTTCATCCAAAGAAGCAAATGATTGATTCAAACAAGTACTGCTCCAAAATGTGTTTGGAATTAGTTAAGACAAATTAGTATTATTACATCAGGATAACACTAGACCGCATATTTCCAGTTTTCATTCATCAGCCGTATTTTGGTCTATATAAAATTCGCTTAATGAAAAAAACTTTTAATTCCCTGGAAGACTGCAAATGACAGAGCAGTTCTTTGATGCGAGAGATAAAAATGTTGTGGGAGGATGGAATTATGAAGTTGCCTGCGAGGTGGCAGAAGATAGTGGAACAAAATGATAAATATGTTGTTCAATAAAAATATTTTTCTTGATTAGCCAAATGAACATTTTGGCCACCTAGTTATTGATCAGTATTTTTTTTTTTGTGGATGATATCCTGCACCTCTAGCATATACTACTTGCTGTCAATGACCACTCTGTAGTAGTATGCACTAACCGCATCAACAAACCAACATGATCATGCCAGTTTGTAGAAATTTCCAACTGGTTTTAGGATCATATCAGTAAATTACAATTTTTGAGATAATTCCTTTGTTTTACTGGTGAAACACTGGAGTACATACAAAGGTTGTAAAGATGGTAAATGGCTTCTTCTCGTACATATTATTGATAACAGGATAACTCCCCACACATCATTCTGCTTCTCATATTAAGCTGACATTTTAATTTATGTGCTCTCGCTTGGTGATTGTCAATTTTCTTAAGTAAATTTCTCTTTTATGGTATTCAAAAGCTATCAGTATCCACATCAGTTTAATGCTTATGTTTCTGTTTCCAATTAGTCTAGTTGGAAAAGTAGGGCCACGGACACCCTATGGATTTTTTTGGCCACCTGTTTTGTTTTTTTTTCCTTGAAGAGTCTATTTTATGAATTCCTTGGGACGGAATTGTATGGAAAACTGTGTTCATTTGTCTCTGTATGTTGCTTAAATCCAAAAGCTGTGTGATTTTATTTTTTTCCAGTGTCTTGCTTCGGGTTCGCAATAGGTATAATATAGTGTCAAAATGAACCCCATTGGACATTATTTCAGCCTGGGGACAGGCAGAATCATAAAATAAATACTTCAAGGAATAAATAAAAAAAAAAATTAAAAAAAAACAGGTGGTGAAAAAAAAATCCAAAGGTTGCCCATGTACCCGCTCTAGACTAAATGCTTCTGTGTTTTTCATTTGATTAGGGCTATTTATAAGCAGTAACATCATGTAACCCATGTTTTGACAGATGTACATTTGATTGAATATTCCTGGACAAAGAAGAAAAAATCCACTGATAGTCAATGAGGTTATAATGTTGTCTTAAGTTTACTGTGGGGGAAATTTATTTGTCCATAGGTTTGGTATATTTTAATTATATTAGTGATATTTATTTTAATTGTTAGACTATCACTAATTAAGATTTTTCTGGTTTTTTTTTAACATTTAAATATATTACTTTTTGGTATGCAAAATCATTTGATAAATATATCTAGTACACATTAAGTCTAAAGTCCTTAAGGAAACTGTTAGAATACTCCAAATGTAATCATTAATTTAATTTTGAAACATTTATTGGAGTATATTTTTTGATTGCAAAGGTACATGTGTAATACCTGTTATCTTTTAAGGAAATTACTGTTTTTAGATAGATCATGTCAAAAATAAAATTTTAAAAAACAATCTAATTAAAACCTAATTTAAATACTTATTAACCTTTTGTGTAGATGGCCAATGATTTATTCTATTATAAAATATTTGTATAATTTATTTTCATAAAGCATTTCTATTATCATTTTAAATTCAATTTTCTGAAAATGAAAACTACATTTTAGCAACAAAAGAAAATGCTAATAACAATGCTGTTATTTCTTGTGTTTTATTGAAGAGTTTAAAATATTTTTCTATTTTCCTGACATTAAGAAAATGAAATTGTGAAGTTTATTTGAATTTCTCATTTTTAAATCTGGTTCATATTTTGCTGAATTTACTTGAAATATTTTGTTTTAATCAACTGTGGGAATATTCTCTGAAATGCCAAATTAATAGGAATATTTTTTTTTTTTTTTTTAAATTAAAAAATTAAAAAAATTGTTTATACATTTAAATTTTGCATGCTGTGATTTTTGTGTGTGCATGTTGACATTCTCGATGTTGTCCTTTTCTTGCCTGCAGATCCCGTCTTTAAATGCACCATTTGCTCCATTGAGTCCTACACATGCTACGTGCAGTTCTACGGTCCCCTCATCTTCACCTCCACCAACACCATCACTATCATCTTCTATACCTGCCTCGCCACCAACCATTGCAGCAACTGTTACAACTACCGATACCATTACTAGTATTGGTAGTATTGGACAACAGACTATTCCTCCCTTGACTTCGGTATCCCCACTCCAGCATGCTCATAGCTCAGAACAGAGCTATCAAGCGGCTGTGACCTTGGAACTAAGGAAAGCAGGTCTTGTTGCATCTCTCACAGATGAATCAAAAACAGACTCTGAACAGATAGAAGAGCATCCATCCCCTCCTGACCCAGCACCATCTCCTTCTGCAGTGGTATTGGCATCATCTTCACCAGTAACTCCACCTACCTCCCAGCCAATACCATTCTTTGAAATAAAAACTGAAGAAATTAATTTAACAAAATCAAGTAGTCTGCTTAGTTTGACAAGAAAAGATAGCTTCTATGAGGATGATGAAACTGATGAAGCACTCATTGTCACAGTTGTGAAGCCTAGTCTGGGAACTGCACCATTAGAGTTTAAAGGTCCAGAGTCACTGGACAAAGAGGTGAGAGTACAAAAACAAAATTGCTCTTTACTTGGTTGAATTACCTTACTGTGCAGTATAAAACTCATTATTAGTAGAAGAATTTTAAGCAAAAAAAACATCAATCAACCTAACAAATTTGCAGGAAGTTCAGACTTGGCACATTTGTTAATTGAGTCCATCTGATGAAAATACTAAAAGTCCTCATAAATCCAAACTGTGCTCCAGCCGCCATCTTGGAAAATGGCAGCCGAATTTTAATTTCTTGCCAATAATTGCTGAACCGTTAGTGGTACAGAAAATTTATATGAATTCAAAATTATTCCTCATTATATACCAAAACGTTCAGTTTATTAAGTTCTTTTGTATGGTCAGAAATGGAACAAGTTACACAAAATCCAAAAATGTTAATTCTGGAAAATGGCGGCCAGATTTGAGTTCTTTGCTAAAAACTGCTAAACCATTACAGCTACAGAAAATGTACATGGAATCAAAATTGTTAGTGTAACTTTTTTTTATTTCTGTCCATACAAAAGATTTTCAGTTTGTTATGGAGAATAATTTTGAATCAATGTAAATTTTCTGTAACTGTAACCGTTTAGAAGTTATTGGCAAAAAATTAAAATTAGTCCATCATTTTCCAAGATGGCGGCTGGAGCACAGCTTGGATTTTATGAGGACATTTAGTATTTTCATCAGACAGATTTAAATAACAAATGTGCCAAGTCTGAACTTCCTGCAAGTTTTGGTCAACTTCCCTAAAATTCTTCCACTATATGTATATTTTTTGTGAACAAGGAAACATGTCTCTTTAATATTTAAGTTTTTATCAACATGTCAGGAAATGTACTGGGGCTCAAAGTTAGCATTAGCTCCTGTGTGCTATTTTTAAGATATATTAAGATGTTTAAAACTATTTGAAACACTGTTATATACTTAGTCTCATAAATGTACTTATGAATATTTGGAGAATTTATTTTATGTGAATATTAAAGGTATTATTCTTTTGCTATTTTTGTCTTTGTAAATATACTAAATCAAAAATGTCATGTAGTTATCTCATTTGATTGGAATTACATTTTATAAACTAAATGGTCTTGTTTAAATTTTGATTTGTACATCAACAACTTAGAAAAAAATAGGAGGGATTGTAAATGAAAAAGTTTTTAAAATATGTTGCTAATAATTTCCATTAGCAAGATATTTTTGTTTTATTGATAAAATAATGATACTACTCTAATACATGTTATTAACATACTGCTCAACACCTTTTAAAGTGTGAACCTTCTCTACACACCACTTAAATTTTGAAATAATAAAATAAGCTTTGTATAAATTTTCATTTATACATTCACCACTTGAAAAACGTGAATGTAAATTTAGAATATTTTACAATATTCATTTGAAGCAAATATTTTAAACTGGTATGTTTAATTCCAAGTTTTATTTGGACCATCCAATCTTTTCTTATGTTTGATGTTTTGGCTGATTCATTCTACGGCCTTCTTCAGGTGTAATATGTAATATCCATAAGGAAAGAGTCCCTCTTTTTCCGGCAGTTCAATATGGGTATTACATATTGCACCTGAAGACAGCTGTAGAATGAATCTGCTGAAACGTTAACATCAAAGATGGGAAGAGACCGGATTGTCTGAACAAAAATTGGAACGTTAATGACTCCTCTTAAAGTTATAGACAAACCATTGACATTATGTTTAATGTTCGATACATAATGTTTTATTTTTGAACATTGGAATGATGACTGTAAAACTATCCTTGGAATTAATTTTAGCATGTTTTATATGTATTGTGCAGAATTGTACGAAATAGAGCTTATTTAAAATTTATTTAAAGCTAAATTCAAAGATTGTTATTTGATTAAGATGCAGTTTTCTGTTGGTGACAAGAATAAAAACAGCATATTTGTTAAAATATCAAATAACATTTGTGTAATTTGTGTTCCACAGTTTTGAGATCATATCAAAATTCAAATCATATAGTTTTAAGTATATATGATATTATTGGATAAAGTTCTAAAACAAGTGGGTACAAAAAGCTTTAGATAAATTTTGCCTACATTATTAAAACAATAAAATGCTTTTGTTTGATTTGTGATTAACTATTTTGGATTGAATATTCATAAAATTAAACTGTATTTTTGTTACTGAGAGAATTTATTAAAGAATCGATCTTAGAATTTGAAATTTGTGACTTTTTAATAGAAAACTGTATTAATAAAATATTGATAATATTCATAAAATCATTCAGTATGCTAAATATGTATGTATATAAATGAGTGAAGATAACTTGAAAAATTTGATTTGTATATTTGTGATATATTCCATTAAGAGTCCATTAGCATTAAATGTATTAACTATTTTCTTAATGATGTTTGAACAAATTTTTTTTAATCAATTTGTCTTCTTCAGATTGTGATAATTTAGATGATTTTGTCAATAAATATTTCAAATTTTGATAATAATTAGCAATATATCATTCAGATTATTTATAGAATAGAATAAGATATAAAGGTAACTCCAAAATCTAATGTTGGCAATCAATATTTCATTAGGAAACAAGTGTGGTCAATTTTGTTAATATTGGTTTAGCCAAAACGTTTGTTCAGTGCTTGTTGTTAGTCCATTAGGAGTGTTTACTTTTAACTAACTTCATTCAAAAACACACATAGCTTTTGATTGAGAGATAACAAATCTTTTAGAAAAAGTCCAGAGACGAGCAACTAAGTTAGTACCGGAATTAAAAAGTATGAGTTATAAGACTAGGCTAAAAGTGATAGCGGTTAACATCGTTAGAAAATAGGAGAGATCGGCGGAGGGGGGGGGGATTATGCATGGTTTAGAAGTAGTAAACCCTGATGTATTTTTTACTAGAAGGGAGAGACTGAGAGGCCACACAGTAGTAGTAAATAGAATATCAGAAAATTCTTTTTTAGCAATAGTGGTGAGACTTTGGAATAGATTACCCGAATATGTAGTGCTATCAACAGATGTAAATGATTTTAAGAAGAATTATATTTATTCCACCTCAAAGGTTTAAGGCCCAACATATTGTATAAATATAATTATGATAATTATAATTGTGTGCTTGTATATTGTATAAATAAATATAATTATAATAATTATTGTGTGCTTGTATATACAAATTTTGTACTTTTTTTTTCCACACACTAAAAATAAATAAAATATTGTAACAGCGTCATATCAGCATACATCTTTTTTTGTTTCTAACTTTAAGAAAACAAATATAATATACCAAAAATGTTGCTTATTTTCTTACCTCTTCAATGTTAGAATCAATAAACAAAAATACACTAATTTTGAATTTTTAAAATAAAATGCACCCTGATATGACATCTGTCACAATACAATCAAAAGCAATGATTTTGAATGAAGCTAGTTAAAACTAAATCTCCTAATGCCATCTAACAATAAACCCAGTACAATCTTTTTGGCCAAGTCAATGAATTTCTAAATAATTTTAAAAATATATGTATTCATTAATAAAGGATATGTTATTAATGTACAGAAAATATATTTTTTAACTAGTTTTATCCTACCAATTTAAATTATCATTTTTTAGCTGTAAAGATCATTTATTCAACGTTCCAATGAAACCAAGTTAATACAGAAGATAAGGTTACGTTTCTTTTTCGAAATAGATTACGCTTTGAATACAAATGTAGGTTTCTTTTAGTGCTTCAGTGCTTTTTGAGAACAAATTCTTTGATATGGCCAAATTATGTATATTAATAGGTACTTGACAAATCCACTTTGATGTTTTATTTACCTTTCTTCATATAGTCCTCCAAGCTGCCAAATTTCAAATCAATTTACTTGAAAAATTGATTGTGAAATTTGTATAACTTTCATTCTGCTTAACCTAGGAAGGTAATTTGTTTACTTGTACTAACGTTGGTCTCTAATTGCAATGGTTAATAATTAAAACTCATCGTTTTCATTAACCCCTATTGGCCCAACTTTAAATTTTGTATATAATTTCTATATACATTGCTAGCACAGCAGTGTAAATCATTTTATCTCTCACAATATTTGATCTATTTGATTTTTTTTTATGTATATATGTAATCCACACACACACACTATATCTCTCACTCTCTTTTTCTTTTT
>VCCN01005929.1:231252-259109 GCA_006491835.1 Architeuthis dux | reverse complement strand
CCAACAATTTGGGAGAGGTGATGCTCATGCAGTATTCTGATCCCGGAGCATTACCTTTTTCTTTCTTTTCCACCCCAATCACACAGCTTAGAGTGTACTTAATTAGCTGCTGTGTGCACGTGTAAATTTGTCCTAATGAAGAGTTTTCCACACTGTTCACTCATACCGGGAACCGAAGCTGGGACCTTCTGCGTGTGAGGCAGATGTGTTAACATTACACTAACCGAGCGGATACATATTATGAAGAAAATTTGTCTGTTACATTTCTTTATATATGTGCCAGATTATGCTATTCCTATTCCCAACACCAAAATTTATTGGATTGGCCAAAAAGTTGGTTTGTGTTATTAAATAGCATTATGAATGCTTTGTTTTAACTAACTTCATTTAAAAAGATCGCCTTTGATTGTATTGCGAAAGCTGTTATATCAGCATACTTTTTTTTTTTTTTTTTTTTTTAAATTGACAAAATTAATAATTTTTTGTTTACTGATTCCAACAGTGAAGATGGAAGAAATTAAGCAACATTATTGGCATATTATGCTTTTTTTAGAAATTTTAAGAAAGGTAAAAATGCAACTCAAATGCAACAAAACAGATTGTACTGTAAATGATCAAAAGTTGTTTGTGAAGTTTCATGGTTAGGTAAACCAGTTGAGGACATTACTTGAGGTTAATCATTGTTATACAATGGGGAAGATAGCTACCATACTTAAAATATCCAAATCAAGTATGAAAAATCATTAGCACCAGCTTGGTTATGTTAGTCACTTTGATGTGTGGCTTTCACTTTAGTTGAACAGAAAAAAATCTACTGCACCATATTTAAATGTTCTGTTTTTGAAACATTGTTAAAATTGGATATTTTACCATAACATAGAATGCTAGAGATTGTGGGTCAAGCAAAATGAACCACTGCTAACCATACCAAAAGCAGGTCTTCATCCAAAGAAGGTAATGCTGTTTATATGGTGGGGTTGGAAAGGAGTCCTCTACCCTAAGTTCTTTCTGAAGAAACAAATGATTGATTCAAACAAGTACTGCTTCGTATTAGACAAATTGAAAGCAGCAATTGACAAAATACGTTTGAAATTAGTTAAGAGAAAGGGCGTAATATTCCCTCGGGATAATACTAGACCGTATGTTTCTTTGGTGACCTGGCAAAATTTGTTAAAGCTTGCCTGAGAAGTTTTCATTCCTCACCCATATTTGGCAGATATTTTAATAAATATTTTTTACTATAGTCTTTTCAAACCATGTTAGTTAAGACGAATAAGATTGCTAAATAATTATATTATGGTACAGCAAAAATAAAAAGAGGAAGATAAATATAAAATCAATAATGTAAATGCAAAATTTGTTTTTGTGAAATTAGAAAGAAAAAAAAACTAGGATAGGAAAGTATTTTAATTTTTTTAACACAAATTTGGGATGAGAAAAATAGACAAAAATAAGTCAACAAAAGAAAAAGAAATAATATTGTTCTCGCTATAAATTTAAAACTTTTCATTTTGATTCTGTCAGGCTCCTGCAGCCACAAGATAGTGTGGTTATTTTTTTCTTTCAATTTCATACATTTTTAAAAATTTCTTTTTATGATGTTTTTAGCAGATCTATTTGATTGTTAAATTAAACTATAGTAATTTGAAATAAATGGAATAACTTTGGATAACACTCAAACTTGTATCATATGCCTTGGGAGCTCCTCTCAAATTATAAGGCTACCAAAGCTGTCATGATTAGGCAGGGTTTTCGTCTCTACTCTTTATTCCAATTTATTCCACACTGTATTGTTGATTATCCGGTAGTAGACAAGTAGTACTTCACCTTAAAACTACACTGCTCAGGCTGGAGGTTTACTCCACACATTGACCCCGCCGTCTATGGTCTAAATGCTGTGGAAAACCATCCCCAACATCTTCGTTCGTGAAGCCAAGCCATTCATTCATTCATGTAGTAGTAGTAGTAGTAATAATAATACTCTTATTTTGAAATGTATTTAATTATTATGCATACTTTTTTTTTTCTTTTTTTCCTTTTACTAGTTCTTGATTTATTTTGTTGCCTTTTTATTAATCTATTCTTTTAATTAATTTTAAATTTAATTAATTTTAACATATTAACATTTTAACAATTCAAAATAACATAAGATAAAAATATTTCATTGTATTTCAAAATAACTTAAGAAGTCAACAATACAGAGTGGAATAAGTTGGAAGAAAGAGACAAAGAGTACTGATAAAAACCCTGCTTAATCATGACTGTTGTGGTAGCCTAAGTGGTTAAAGTGTCCTCCATGAAAAAAAGAGCTTCCAAGGTATGAATTACAAATCTTGAGTCTCATTCAAAGCTACTTCAGTTATTTTGAATTCTTACCATTTAATGTAATGGTCAAAGAATAGATCAGATAAAAAGCAGCTAAATAGATTAAGAAATCTAATAAGGAAAAATGCTTAATCTCATAATCTCAAAATAAGGAGGAGGATTTTCAGTTATCTTGGTATTCAAAATGTCTCAACAATACAGTTTTGAATTGCAAGAAATTGGAACCATCTTACCAGATAATGGAATTTGCTAAGTCCTTTGGAGAGGAAAAAAGAGCTTCTATTACTTTGTGATTTAGTTTATAGCTGAAAATGATGAATCTGATTTTCATCTATGTAAACACATTGCTAAGTGGAATTGATCAGATCTGCTTAAAATTGTTACAACTTATTCCAGAACATGATAAACTTTGTGCATTTCTGATCTGTGATCAGAAGCCATAGTACTTAACTGGTTCAAACCTTCACTACAAATGTTTTGATAGACTGTTTTGATCACTTTCATAGCCTGTGAAACAGATATTTTCTCTGCCAAATGGTTACTGATTATCACGTCACATGCTTAGTCAGTCTTTTTTTTCTCAATCTATTGACAGTTGAAGGTATACCTGACCTTGAGTCATCTTTCAGATTCTCTCTATCCAGTGCAAAGATTAATCTTGTCACCTTTTAATTAACAATAACACAAATTTTGAGCATTATTCTCTTAGGTGTAAAGCATATTTTCATCTACTGCAAATACTTAACACCCAAAGCAATAATAATGTTTGTTTTTATGCCAAATGTAGCTGGCTGTCTACTTGATGAAAAATGTAAGGATGAATTCAGTTTACTAGACTAAATATCCTAACAGGCAGGAAAATTGCTGTAAAAAAAAAGAAAAGAATTAATATAGATGGTAATCAGATAGTGTTTAATTTGTTTTTAAAAACTGATGGTTAAATTCAGTTTTATAAAATTAGGTAAAAAATTATGAAAAATTAATAATTTTATAAAACTGAATTTAACCATCAGTTTTTAAAAACAAATTAAACACTAGGACCATAGTTTCTTATTAATTTTGTGTTTTTGGTAAAAAGTAACTTTTATAGTGCGGCACGAGTGAATGCAATTATTTAATTTCAAAAGAATGATAGCTATACTTAGGGTGGCTGATACTGTACTTCCAACACATTATTACTAGATTTTAAAAAAATATTTTCATAAAGGTATCACCAAACAGTTAACAGGACAGAGAATGGAATCAGTAAGCAGTGTTCAAACACTGGCTGAACCAGTTTGCATTCACTTTGCACTAATGCCCTTGGTAAAGGCATGAATCCATTTCTTCTCCATTTAGCTATGGATAAATAGTAGGGCAGACTGGGCTCTCTAGCTATGGTTGGCAACCAATCTAGGGAGAGGGAGATAATGAAATAATCTGTGGTGCCCCAATGTCCTTGCACTTAGTTATGGGAAAAGAAAAAGAACAAAAAAAAAGTTTCTGCTCATTACCTGACATCATCTGCTGGTGATCATTTTTAGTTCAGTCATGTCATTTGAGTATTACCAGTTCTGATGTGTGCAAATGTATGTAGACTAAGACAATATATTGAAAGAAGTTGAGTTTCCTGGATACTTTTTTTTGTTCTTTTGACTCATGTGATTTACTTTCAGTCTGAATGTGTCACTAATAACTAGTGAAGATTTTCCACAACCTCCTGCTTTTTATATACTTTCATTTTGTAAAAATATGAAATACCCTAAGTATGTCTACTTTCAAATAATTTTAAAAAAACAAACTATTCTTCATAAGATTTCAACAAGAAAGCCGATTAATAATATTTGCTGTCCATTAGGGTGTGGCCAAAAGTTGATCACCATCACAAAATTAGGCTTGTTAATCTTTGTATACCGCACTGACACAGCTTTATAACCAACATGACTAATATGTTTTGTAGATTGATTCAACTCTATATTCTCATTTAGACACAAGAATATAATCATAAGAATTAAGTAATTTTTATAATGTTACAAACTTTCTAAAAAGATTTCAAGACACTGCTTTCATAAAACTGTTATAAAAAATTTCAAACACTAGCTTCATGTATCTAAAATGATTTACCATGGCTTCGTATTACAGAATTGTAAAATAAAATTTGAAATTTTGTTACCAACCTATTCCTTAAATTCTTAAAAGAAAATCCATTGTAAGATATAGAGTTCACAAGTTTTCATGTCACCTTACAGGATTAAAAAATATTTTTAATAAAAAATTAAATAGGACAATGATTTCTTTATCAGATATTTTTTGAAAAATGTTATATATTCAGAGAGACCAAAACGGTTTTGATTCAGTTATTGAGTCACATGGGTCTTCTATTTTGAAAAATGAGAATGTAAATGGGGATTATAATCTTTCTTATTTTTACCCACTAGTATTCAATTTCAATGCACTTGTATTAATGTAATATAGATATAGTAACTATATATAGATATATTTCATATATATAGTTAATAGATATCTTTTTAAATAAACAAATGTATAACCCTCAAAATTTAAAACCTTATAAACCACCGGATATGGTTCTTTTTTAAAAAAACAACCGTATACATAATTCTGAAATTCAAATTTAAGAATGCTGGTACAAGATTTTAACGGAATAATAAATTTGGGTATATAAGACCAGGTATAAATCTTTAAGATCATTTTCCACCTGAAGATTCACTAATAAGTGAGAAACAAATTTGTCGTGGATATACCATAATGTTATATTATAGTTCATACATACATTTACAAATTTTTTTCAAGAATTTCTTTTTTTTGTCTGTAGTGTGAATCGTATCCAACTTTGCCATCAACACCACCTCCTCCACTTCCCCCAACAACACCTCCACCTCTGACGCCACTGGATATCCTTAATGTAAGTGAAAGTGGAGCCTGTCCAGAAGATATGAAGGTAAAAAACATTTGTTCTTTCTTAACGATAACACATGCTTTTCTTAACAGCTTCTTCTGGTATATTTTGTTTAAATTTATAATGGGTTATAGATATTAGTTTAATGTTTCCAATTTTGGTATGGGGCTACATTCATGGAACTCCCAAACTCACTGTAGCTATTTTTCAAAACTATTCAGCTACAGTATTTTCGTTTTTTATAATGGTGGTATAGATATAGAAATTGTCCCCTAATCCTAATACCATATTTATAAAAACTTTAAAAAATGTATTTTCTCTTAAAAGTTTTTTTTAAAATTACAGATTATGCTATATTTTAAAAAAGGATTATTTTATTGCATTCTTGGGACTGAATGTAATTACATTTAAAAAATATATTTTGAGAGAGCAAAAATTTAATTTGCCTGATTTTATAATAGTTTGCAGTATTTATTTTAAAACCTTTGGCCTATGCTGCATGCAAAAGAGTTACTAAAATTTGCTAATTGTTAGATTTTAATGATTTCTTTTCAACTTCATACTGAGTTAATAAAGAAAATATTTTAAAAGAATTATATTCTGTTATCCAACTACAGAATGTTGGTTTCTTGGAATTGACTCTGTGGTGTAGTTCCTTCATAGTCTGCAGATATTTTGTTGAGAATTACTTTTAAGAAAAGACTTGTGAAAAGAAGGATTACACATTTTTTAAAGAAAATTTATAATTTTTGTTCTAGTTATTCAGCAACTTTTGATGCTGATAAGTATTTGTTTTCTGTAAAATGACCAAGAGAACTTGTGCTCAGGGATATTTTATTGTTAGAATTCTCCATAAAATTTGCAGTACACTCCTATATTACTCGGCTGCATTTACCATAAATGTAATTATGTACCCTTGTGAAAAATGCTTGATTATTGTTATTAATATTTACTAAGGCCACAAGTGTGGAACACTCACTGAGGATTGAACTCACTACAGTAGTAATGGTTTCCATAATAGCATTGGCTATTATAGTTTTCAATGAGCTTTTATTCAAATCTTGGAGTAGAAATAGAATTTTTTTGAATCTGTAAAGACAGCAAAATATTTACATTGTTTGGTATTACTGTATTAGTTCTATTTCTGTGACTATAATACTGCATGGGCAGTGTTGGAACCCCATTATGTTTTTAATTTTTGTTTATAATTTTCATAGGAATAAAAAGTGAAAAAAAAAAATCATGTATTTGTTTTTATGTCTTATTAATATTCCTCTTTATCAGCCGGTACTGATTGTTTTGCTTTTGTTTCAGGTGAATTTGAAGGCTAAACTAAGTGGTAAGAAATCCGAAAGTGTAGAAAGCTCCTCTTCATCAGAGCATTTCACCCCAAGTGACCTTAAAGCTTTTTCATCTCCATCATCAACTCCACGCACAATGTCTCCAAGGATGTCACCTCTTCTTTCTCCAAGTCCAATTCACTCTATTGGTGGCTCAGTTGAATCATTACCATCTGCCCTAGAGAAGACTATCAAAATCAAAAAAGGACAAGAACAACTAGGTTTGTTTTGTTTAGATCAATTGAGATTCATTGAAATGTATATTTTTACATAATTCTAAACAAATGGAAATAACTGTGCTTTGCTTTAAATAGGGGAGACTGGGGCTAGTCGGACCCCGGGTAAGCCTAAGCGGTTTTCAGTCATTTTGGTCACATGGCTAAATCACATGATTGCCTGCCTTTTTGCACCTTAAATCTAGAGTGTACATGTTGCAGATTAGTGAGGTGAATGCTAAAAAACTGAATTTGATCATTAAAAGTAAACTTGCTGAAGATTTGTTTGGATCAGGTTTCAGAGCTAGTGAATGGTGTCAGCCAGGAATTTCTTTAGAAGATTATAGCCGATGTTGGCGCGCGGTCTTCAAAAAGGTTTGCCACCCCTGATTTAGGATATGCCAGGGTGGAGAAAATATTTTTGTTAATCATCAATAACCTTTTGCTTTTCTGAAGCAAATTTATGACTAGAGCAATCTATTTGATAAGTGGTTTGATATTACTATCCTAATATAAATATTTGATTATGTTATCAAATTGGTGTGGGTATGAACAAAAATATTTGCTTTAAGCTTATTAATCATTAAAGTGTAACTTTAATAGATTATATTGCTACTTAATCCAAATGGAGTTCTTACTCTCTGAATGTATCTTGTTTGAAATCACTTACCGTATTTCCCGGCATATAAGACACGTTTTTTGTCTCGGGAATTGAACGCTTTATCAGTTGTTTACTAACGTTACTGCGCTATGCAAAAAATGTAAACAGCCGGCCACTGTTGGGGTTAATATAGATTTGAATAGATAAGAGCATTCGAATAACCCGATAGTGTTGGGGGTTATGACGATCAGGGTAAAAAGAGGGGGTTTTATCTTATTTTTTTCGAGAATATGGCTGCAAAAATTGAGGTGCGTCTTATATGACGGTGTATGTTATATGCTGGGAAATACGGTAGTTGTTCTTTAATCTTGCTTGTTTATAATTTTAATTTGTCTTGATAACATTTTTAATTTTACCATCTTCCAGGAATCACTGTAGATGCTGTTGACAAAGGTGTAAATGGCTGTGTTGTAAAATCTATATCACCAACTGGTGCTATTGGGAGAGATAGTCACATTGCTGTTGGAGATTATATTGTATCAATCAATAATGAAAGTATGCGGAGAATTACAAATGCTCAGTCCCGTGCAATCCTAAGACGGGCCGCATTACTCGGAATTGACATCAAGTTAGTACAATCTTTTCCCATTTTTCATTTGTCTTTGAAAATAATAAAATTTAAAACTAAAGATGGCTATTTCAAATTGCTATTTCTGTTGTAGAACTCTTTACATTTAAGAGATAAAAATTATAAAATGTTTAGATCTACAGAGTAATTTTTATAGGTAGGAAATTGTAATGATTATGTAGTTTAACTAAATACACTTAAATAATTTGATATTCCTCTAAATGCACATAAATTACAAAGTTTTCATGTTTTTACACATTAACACTAAAAAATTGCAGTAAATTATACAATTTTGTTCTATTATTGTTTGTAATGTGATTATCTGCACTTAAAAAAACAATTTTTAACATTAGTCACTAATTCTTATTTAATTGCTAGATTGATACATTTGTTATTTGAACATAAGATGTGAGGATTATTTTTTTTAGAAATATATCAAGCTATAAATATTTGAAATCGCTAAAAATGTACATCTTAATGACTTTTTAAAAATCTCTTTAAAATCAAATAACAAAGGTTGCCTAACTTTTAAAATGTTTATGTCCATAAAAATGTTCTTTTTTATTCAATTTTTTGTATGATCTTAGAAAATCCCCCACTTATGTTACAAAATGCCCCATGCTGTATTAAAAACTTAAAATGTTCTGTAATTAATTACATTATTTTAAAGAGTACAGATTATGCAAAGGTTTTGAAAATTAATTATTTTGCTAAATTATTTAGGACCAGAGTTATATTTTTTTAATTCTGGTGAAAAGTCACCATTGTTGGTGGTAGTTATATTTTTGAAGCTTTAATAAACCTAACACACAGACATTATAAAAAAATTATGATTGAATTTTTATGCTTATCTTATACAAATTCATCCTGTATAATCTAAGTTAATGAGAAAAATATTTTCTGATAGTTATTTTGTGCCATTATTGCATAATGTCATTCCACATTCGAATTGAGCTGAAGTTTTATTTTAAAGAGCCTATTAGTATAAATTACTTTTTTTTACTTTTTGAATTCTATTCACAGCGGGATTGAGTAAAAATTATTCAACGTCTGACAATAGCTATAATTAAGACACTACTTCTCTGACTAACAATTTATTTGTATTATATGCTCAATTACAATGTACTCTTGCAATCTATACAAAAAACATTTTTCTCCCTAATATATGATTTAAAAAAATAGCGTTACTGTAGCTTTAAATCGGAATAAAAATTTAACAAACTACATAAATTGTAAATATTTTAGACTCCACAAAAATGACTTAAGAATAACAGGGAATTCAACACAAATGAACAATAATACATTTTATAAGGTACTTTTTATTGCAGTCAGATTCTTTAAAGAATTCTTCAAATTTTATATTAGAATCCCTGCAATAAAATGCACCTGATTCTTATTGATGTAGCTACCAACTGACAGCATTAAAAATAAAAAAGTGCTGCTCTAATTCTGTGAAAGTTCTTGCTACTGGTAACTGGTGTAAGTTTCTGAACGTAAAATCATCATGTGTTTATAAAAGCATATGACTCTTTATTATCGAATTGCTTCATCTAAAGTGTTGCACTTGTTTCAAAAGTTTACTAGAGACATGTATGGAAAAATCATTCGCTAAAATTTAATTTGTAAAAATACTGGAAATTTATACAATTTTTTTTATCCTTGACACATTCATTGACTTTTCTTAAAATATTCATATATTTTTTCCTAATTATTCAAGCAACAGTTAAAACACAAATTAAATTCAAAATGTAGAAAATGATTTAAATTTGCTTGTATTTAACAAAACTTATTACTTTAAAAAAAATAATTTCCTTAATCTCTCCATCTCAATCAAGCCAAAGTTTAATGCAGTGGTGTAGTAAGGGGGGGGGGGGCAGTTACCCCCAGGCGCAAAAATTCCTTTGGCCTCAAATACCGGCGATGTTGAATTCAAAAGTGGGCACATACTTTTGTCACAGGAAAAAGAATTGCATAACACAAGATTTTTGTGCATACAAGTCTTTGGAAAAAAATCTTTTAACAATTATTTTTTAAGCAAAAATGTTATTTTATTTGCACAACCGCAATATTCAAACAAGAATCCCGGAATAAAAGTCACAATGTAGTGTCATGCTGAGCTACCTAAACAAACGTAATAGGAAGAAAAGTCACAACTAAATAATCAAAACATTTTAGGGTTGGTGGTGACAAAATTATCTTTGCCCCCGGGCGCTGAGAACCCTTGCTACTCTACTGGTTTAATAATTATTAAATTCAATTGGGTCTGTTTTCTAAAATGCTGTGAATTTCTTGTCAGTTTTTAGTAGAAAATATCAAATAAATTTGAAAAAGTGAAACAAGATATGCCTTATTTTTCTTCTGCAGTGTCACCTACATCACGAGTAGTGATGCTACATCCTATAAAGAAACTGCTGGCAGCCGCACACAAGAGTTTAGCCCAACACATTCTGCAATGCCTTCACCTAAGTGAGTTCATTATTTTTTATTCTTTTCAGATTTTTATTTTCTTCAGCTTTCAGTTTCTTCAGCTTTCGTTTATTTCCATTGCTATTTTGCTCTTCTATCGAAACCCTTTTTTTAAAACATAGATCAATTTATGTTTTCTTATGTGAATTAAAATCAAATCAAAATCTATTTTTGTATTCTCAAACTGGCCGATTAAACATTAACTTTTCTCTATTTTTTACTAAATGGAAAATGTGATTGCTGCGATCATATTTTTAGAGCAGAAGCCCATCTTTCATGACATTTTTAAATCCAGTCAGCTTGACTATACTTTGATTTCATCAAACAACATTTAATGATCAGTTAATTTTATAAGTTTAAAGAAAACTATCAGAAGAGAAAAAAAGAATGCAGTGAAAATAAAACATGACTGGCTGCTGCAGGGGCAAACTCCAACTTCTATTCCGACTGAAGATGATTACTGCAACTTTTGTATTGTATATACAGTACCTGTTATAAGTATTTGAACAGACAGCCAATTTAGTCCTAATTTTTTGGTTTTGAGGGTTAAAAAGAGGAACATTATGCAAGAAGGACCAACGTTTTTGCAATCAACATTTTTTTTTAAGAATTAAGTTGTTAAATGAAAAAAATCTTGTTCAGAATTTTTCAAGGTGATTTAAAAAATGAACTCATTGCTATATGGAAGAGTTACCAAACTAGTAAGTTAATTTTTTAAGGTTAAGTTTATGATTTTTAAAGGAGATTTTATTAAAAAACATTGTTAAATTTTTTTTTATATTTACGACTAATGACTGTTGAATTAATTTTTGGGGCTGTCGATTGTTAAATTATTTTTAGAAGGGTTACGGTTTCTTATGTTTTGAAATTAAGTTTGTTAATCAATTTTTTATTAAAAATAAGGAGATTCACGTTTCTTTTTTGAAAATTCAGACTTTTTTAGTGATCACTGCCCAACAAAAGGCGAGAGAAGTAATTTATTCATTGATCACCCCTTTTTTCCAATTTTTTAATTGATCACCCCTTTTTCCAATTTTTTTAATTGATCACCCCTAACATGGCATGCTGCCAAAATACATTGATTATGTGACGGTTTTTATTGAGTGACTAACCAGACCTGTCTGCATGTTGGGTTTGTTCTGAAGTTTTCTTTGTGGTTCTTTAGTGTGATGAATATTTGTATTTTTGTGATGGGGTATTTTGGCAGTATTTATATTATAAAGTGTGTGTGTACTCTTATAAGTTGAACTACACATTGCAGAGGGAAAACAAAGGCATATTCAAAATCAGCAGGTCTCAATTTACCAAGAGCACACATTTTTAGGTCAAATTTTGCAACAACAAAAAAAATCTGTTGATTTCTATGAGGTTTGCATTTGCACTTATCTGGGATTTTTTTCAAAAATATTACTGTTAGACCTGTAAAACTATATACATACTTTGAATCGGCATCATCTAAGAAAGGTTTTTGTACCATTTATTTGAATCTACACACATATGATCGAGGTCAATGCTTTTTAAAATTTCTTTTTCTGCACTAATTCATGAGATTCTATTTAAAGATTCATTAATTTATTTAAAATCATGGTCTCTTAATAACTGAGTGGTTAGAGGCACGGAAAATGCAATCAGCGATTTCAATCTCCGATGGAGAAAGTTTAATTTTTTTCTTTCTATTTTATATGCTTTCATTCTAGTTGACCTTCAAACCTTCTGGAAATCTGTCAGTTTTGAGAAAAATGTTGTTTTTTTTTTTGTTGTTTTTTTGTTGTTTTTTTTTTTTTTCAGGTTTTAGAGGGGGCTTCTTTTTACAAGGTAGCTATAATGCTAAATTGGGTCCTTTACTTTCCATTCGTCTTGGGGAAACAGTGGATGTGAATTTCTTTGTGTGTTTATGTAATTCTGGAAGTGTGTGTGTGTGTGTGTGTGTGTGTATGGATGGGCCCTCAAAACATGAAAAAAAATTACAAGCTGTATTATGTAAAAAGCTTATGGGTCTCTTGTAGGTCTCATAATATTCTTCAGTTATTCTCAACATCTTGTCTATACTTTTAATTTCACCTTTGCTGCCTTTTAATGCAAGCATATGTTGTTTGCCGGTGTGATCCACAGCTCGTGCGCATTTCAGATTCTTTACTTTTCTGATAGCCTTTACTATTCTCTCCATGTTTTTCTTCCTTTTTACTTATCTCATTTTTTTGTTTATCTGTTTATTAAGTTCTGCTCTTTTGGTTTCATCGTTAGTTTTTATTACCATGTTTCTCCCCATTTTGATTAGTTCTAAAGTTTGAGTATTTTCCTCTGTTCTTGTTTTCATTTGTTTTGTTTACCATCTCTGCCGATTCTTTAATTATGTTTATCAGATTTTTCCTCTATGCTACTTTCGTTGATAGCTGAACACTGCCCAATAGGGCAGTCTTCAGTTTGTTCCTGCGGAAGGCCTCCCTGCTCTGTGATTAACAAAGATGCATGTATCACATTTATGTACCCAATGGGCCGAAGACAGTTTTATTGGCCATCTATAAAAAAAACTGTTGCTGCACACCTAACAGGTATGGCCCCTTGGAGATGGGGAGGCCAATTTCTCTGTAATCAAAGCTATGCATTTTTGTTATAAATATTATCTTTAATAGTTAGAAAAGAAATTGGCAGTGGCTTATAAGCCACCATAGACCATGCAGGATTGCAAATAAATAAAATTCCAACTTTACAATGATATTAAATAAAATTACAATGCTGTTTTAGAATCAGTGATAGAAATGGGTTTTGGGGACTAGTTATGTTACAGTCTCCACTAGTAGACATTGAACATACAAAAAACCTAGAAATTTATAGGTGGGTATATGCCATACCCCTGCATATCCCCTCCCATTTCTACCACTGATTAGAACATAAAAGAATCAAGCTATCTAACACCAAGTATTTTGAAACATGCTCTTTTCGTCTAGTGTTTGTTAGAAAATGGTGCAGCTCATCCTATATGTTCATTTCTGCCTTTAAAAACGGTACATTTTTATTGTTTTTCAATTTGTGCCATTTTTGAGACTGTATATTTCAGAATCTAAAAAAGATTCAGATTGTGACATTTTGTAGTGCATTGTCACTACTTTCTTCCTTGCCAGAAAGAGCTCACGAGGTGGGCCAGGTCCTGAGTTATGATCACTTAAAAATGACTTCTGGAAATACCGATGAAATTTAGAGCCCAATTTGACATCTTTTTCTAAAAAAATATTTTCTAGAGCTAGGCTGATAGCATTTTCAAAATCTACATAAAAGGTTGACCCTGAGAACATTTTCAGCACAGTAGAACTTCCTGTTATGGAATGGGGGCTAGTTGAAAATGGAAAAAATAATTTGGCGTCATCGCACCCAGCAAAGTAGTCGTTGTTCTTGTATCTATAGTGACTGAATGAGTAAAGATATTGAGCTAAAATTACACGGGACTTCATTCCAGACCCAAAAGATCCTGTGACCAAAGTTGGAGCAAAATCGGAGATAGTCGAGTGGAAACTTTCCCAATATTGGTCCACTTGAAATGGAATGACCCATATACATATATATGTGTAGATATTAAAAAATGATTCAGTCTATTGAAGAAAGAATAAATGTAAGATTGGATATGGATGTATTTTTTCAGACTGTATCCTTCTCTACAAATAAAAAGATAACATAAATGATATTTAGAAAAAGAAGCAGATATGTGAAAGGGTGCTTTTTTATTTTTCTGTCTCTGAACTTTACATTTATTTTTTTACTTTTGGTGTTTTTTTTTCTTTATGAGAGTAATTGGAGTCTTTAGAAATACTTTGCAATGCTCTTATCTAATGTGACAATTTTTTTCTTTCACTTGGTCCATAAATTCTTTTTTCTTTTTCTTTTTTCTTGTCCTGGGGCTTTTGTCTTTCAGTTGCTGCTGAGCTATTAGTAAAGTTGTCCTCAAATAATTTATGGAATAGGACTATTTGGCATAGCCGTTCTGACGTTAGGAAAAATAATGTTTGTTTGTTTCCAAACTCATTCAGCAATGAAGAAGTTATCGAACGAAGAAACTGTAGCTAATAACTGTGGACTAAAATGATAATTTTAATTTTTGTAATAAATTAAGAAGTGGAATGAATATTAGTAAAATCCGAAGGGAATTTAAGGTTTATTTAATTGAAATAGAATTAATTTAAATAGAATTAATTTAAATAGAAAAAAATTCAATGGTGGTATCGTGTATACTTCTCAATTTCCAGCCGTACATTCTTTTAATGGAGGCATTCATTATTAGCTATCCTCAGGGGTGCCTCAAGGTACTGGCAACGTGAGCAGTCACTTCACTCATCTCTGACGAACCTCTCTCTGGTCCCAGAGCATAAATCCTAGATATAGTCTTACCATATACCAGTGGTTCCCAACCTTTTCATTACCAAGGACCACTTTTATTGAAATGAATTTTTCCCATGGACCCCAGGCTTTTGAAAGGACTGCTTACTCAACAATCTCACGGACCCCCAGCAATGCCTTTGTGGGCTCTCAGGGCGGGAATTGCTGGCCTATACCTTCTTCCTAAAACCCATTTTCATCGCTGATGTTCAAGCAATATATAAATCCTGTAATCAGAAAATTAATTAACAACTTCAAAAGATAATTGATTACCTGGGCTTGAATGTCAACCACTAGTACTGGAGGGAAATGGGTAACTATGCCAACCCTGAGGCAGAACTAGTATTGTACTTTTATATATGAATCTGTTGTCCTGTAGAATGGTAGGTGCAGCGTCCATCTTTTAATCCAGGATTTTTACATAAAATTAATAAGTGATAGGGACGTTTGATACTATTCTCAATTGTATTCAGCATGGATTTAAAGATAATCAATTCTAATCCAAGTAACAGTTCTTGAGAATAGCTATATAGGTTGCTTTGGACTCAAGGGCATATTCAAACAGACAGTTCTACTCTTCACTCTTATAGATGTTCATTGTGTGTGTAATGTATATTGTAATTAACCTGATAATCTTTACACATACAAGATAATTCTAGTTAACATAGAATTATTGATGTATTCTTTCCAAAATAATTAATAGTTGAAATGCATCCCTTCAAAAAAGGGATACAAGTGACTCAATTGGACTACATTCATCCAAAATTGAAGCTTAATTTTACCTTATAAACTTCCAATCACTTCCACTGATTTTTCAACAGTTAAAATTACAGAACATGTTTGAAATACTGTACATTAATGTATGATTGAAATATGTTTGAATTCCTTTTCAGATTGCTATAAAGTGTAGTGGTCTATTTAGGTTTTAGTACAAAGCTAGGAGTAGAAAATACAAAAATACGTTGAAGAAAAGGTACACAATAATTAAAAAAACAAAACCTCTCGGACTTCTCACAGTTGGAAGGTGGCGATATTTTAGGATATGTTTAACTTGCTGTGCATGGTGTGCTCAATATTTTTGTTTTTTTTGTGCTTCCTTAGGATTTTTCCAAAACATTTCCGGTAAGTTATTTGACTGAAATTATCCATGTTTATTCTCCAATAGTGAATATTTTTGCACAATTCAAAAAGTATTTCTTCCTCAATTATAGTTGTGTAAACTACCAATTGTATTACCTTTCCTATGGTTATTTATCCAAAAAGCATTTTTTGGTCTGTTTTGAAACCACCGTGAAGTGTTTTTTTCATCTTTTTTCTCTCACTCTACACACTCAATACTTATTTCAGTGCTTTTGTTTCAAGTCTTTAGGCTTTGTGAATTGTTTAAAGAATGGCTTTTATCACATCCCTATTGTAAATAGTTTTCCCTACTTTGCAACTAAGACATACAGCACGATTGCTGATGACAATTCCTTCATAGGTCTACATCCTGGCTATATTCCTAATTAAATGTTATATATGCAAGCACACTGACCGATTTTTCACTATTACATGCTTTAAATATCGCACTAACAATTTATTTGTTACAATGACTTAGTGCTACAACCTTATTTCTAATAATGTATAATCTCTTGTTCTTTAAATGCTATGTTTATAAAGATTTAGATAGACCAGTCTGTTAATTATTAAAAATTAGAAAAGAGGAATTGAATTCTGTATATTGTCCTGCAAGAAAGTACCAAATTGTTCTTTCAGAATCTAAGTATTACACAACTAGTTTTTATTGTTGATTAATAAGATATGTTCCCTACTATGAAGAAACTGAATAGCATTAGGTAGTCCAAACAGTCAGTTTTTTGGGTGAAAATGTTGCAGTAACACTATTTTTTCCCTGTTTCTCAAGTGTTTATCCTCCATAATGTTGACTAATACAAAACTGTTATGCATGCCATAATAAAGAATGTCCAAATCTGAATCTGTTGGTGTCTTATTTGTCACCGTTAGACTTAAAAGGAATTTTACAGCGAATTTTCAATTTAATATGTTTATAGTGCCCAAACTACACTGTGACGTTTTTTTTTACTGTGGTCAAAATAAAAGGTGTCTATAAATAAATGATTGCTGACATCTTTTGATGTATGTCTTTGGAACCAATATCACCTAGTAGAAAAATAAATGTTCTTCAGTTTCGTCTAAAATTTAAGCAAGTACACAATGTCTACATATTAAAAAAATGATGGCTTTTCAGTTTTATAGGGTGTTGAAAAGGCCATTTTTTTGTAAGTGTTCAATTTGCCACGAGTCCGCAAATGAATACATAATCATAATTAGTGAACTAATAGGAGTAGAGAGACAAATGAGGTATCAAAATGTTCAGAATAACAAGACCTATAAGGGGAAACAGGCACCAGATGTATAAGATCTTCCTGTAAAAACTCATTGGAGTACCTAATAGCATTAGTATATATTCTTGATGAACAAGGTTGATGTGATTTTAAAGAATTTTAACATTTTCAGCATCATGTATATTCTGGGGGAAAAAAAAGATCTAATTTTGCTGAAAATTTGTTAACTTATAAATATACTTAATGAAAAATATAATTAAGTTTGTATTTGTAAATATTAAGTTTGTATATTTTAGGAATATGGAAATGATTGCTAGAAAAGAATGAATTACATACTTTGCATCTTTTAATATATGATCCTCTGGAAAGATTAAGACCTGTATATTTTTGAAAAAGTGTGGAATTATTTCTCTGATAACTGACATTCTTTAAAATTGTGATTTTTTGAAATTGTTATGTTTATTTCAGTTTGTTGTTTTATTAAACCATGTAGAAATGTGTTTTTGATTATTAAAAGTTTCAATACTCATACTGTTTGTCCTTTTCAAATGTTAGCAAATAATGTTTGACTATTGACTGTATTCAAACATTAACTCTGACTTCAGATTATTTTTTACATACCACCTATATTATATGACATTGAGTTCTAAAAAGGTTTTACCAAAGAAGCATATATTTGAAATCATAAAGTCTGAGGTAGGGGACTTTATAAACAGTTATTTGTATTTTACCTCTTTTAATTACATGGAAATCCTGCTTGTGATTGTATTTTAATTTTTTGTATACAAAATGTATGTTGCAAAAATATCAAATATGTTATGAGTTTTTGAATTTAAATTGTGACTAAATGTCAAAATTGACTGCACAACTGCTATGTTATTCTAATACTTTCGTTATGCTTTGTGAATTGTAAAATTACTGAATTATTTTTATGTTTGTGGCGTGTATATTAATCACTATGCTTGGTGTTTTGACACTTTATTATGGTTGACATTGAGGGGCGGGGTGTTGCATAAATAGACATGGAATTTCTAATTTCTCTCCCCCCTCCCTTTTTTAATTTTTATTTTTTTTAATAATTACAAATTTTAATTTTTAGCCATTCTCCAAACAGACCGATTTTTAAATCAGCTCTACCAAGTTTCTAACTTGAATTCATAATTATTCTCAAATTATGTGTATGTGCTAATAAAAAAAAGATTCTGAAAAACTTCCATGGATAATAGTTTTTATAACGTTTCTGCTTTTCCCTGTCTCTCCCTATCATTTTAATGCTGTCTAAAGGTTCTGATCAGTCTATTAACTTTATTTCTCCTATTTATTGTGTACATACAAAATAGATGGTTCTAATACCACATCAAAAATCTTTTATTATCGCTATGAAAGGTTATGCTCTCACTGTTTTGTCTTCTTTGACAGTTTTACTAGTCATAATTAAACCATTAAAAGATGAAAATGATTTTGTATAAACAAAATGGAAAACAAACAAATATAACTTAAAAATCTTTGAATACCTACATGTAAATTGTTTTGAAAGGTTATTTTTATGATTTATAGTCCTTATTGCTTTGTTGGATGAGGTGTGTGTGTGTGGGGGGGGGCGTTATAGATATATTATAAAACAATATATATTTTTAGCTCTATAAACAATTTACATGGAAATTATATATGAAAATTTTCCTAGGGATGTTTTGAAGATTCTTGAAAATCTCCTTTCATATTAAAAAACAAACTCCCAGTATAAATATAGATACACAATTTAGAACTTGTACTGGTTTGAGAGACTCGAATTCAAAACCGATGCAGATAAAAAAAATGTACAGATTCTATTTCTAGATATCTTTTTGCCAGTATTGAAATCTCCATGGATGACATAGCAAGAAAAAGATTTTTATTTTTTTGATAGGACAACAAAAGAATCTTTTCCAAAAGCTCATCTATTTACTGTGCAAGGAAGTTGTTTATATTAACTTAAAACTTTAAAGCATATTTCAAAATGTATAATGCATTTAAAGTAAACCGGTTATTGAACACTTAAATAATAGTGTTTTAATCTTCAAAGTAACTAGGTACAATCAACCTTGTTCTGACACTGAACTAAATAATGAAGAACCATAAAATAAGTTCTCAAACTTGTGTTTTTATTTCTGTCGGATACAATACTTCGTTAGTCATCATAATCAATCACAACCATAGTCGTAATCATGTAAAACTGAAAATAACAAACACAAAATAATGCATGTATTCAAATGGGTCTTCGGACGATTGAACTCCTTGTTATTTGTGTTGTAAACACAACGTTTCGGCCGATCCATTCATCGGCTGAAACGTCATGTTTACAACACAAATAACAAGAAGGAGTTCAATCGTCCAAAGAACCATTTGAATATTAATGACCCTTCTCAAAACTATAGAAAATATAATGCATGTAACATCACAATTCTCATCTTTTAAAAAAGACAGGAAGACATTGCTGTTGAACTATCATGAATTTCAAAATGATTTATAATCATCCACCAAGCTACTGCCTCAACAAAAATATCTCAAGCTTGCCTTGATCTTTCTCCCAAATTTAGAGCTATCACAAAACTGTTTTCCATAGAATTAGGCACATCAACTGCTTCAACATGCTCCATACATATCAAAAAAACTTAAAACATCTGTAAGGCCACTTTTCCTAAATTAATTATCACTGATATGAAAAATCTCAGAAAATCAATTGTTTTATGCCTGCTTTTGTGTATGGCTGCTGGTTGATCAGTAGCATAAATTAATCTTACAATCTAAATATATAATTTTCTATGTTGTTAAAATATATAACTGTCTGAGAAATCAGAATGACATTTTAATGTTGTTATCAGGAAGGTGGGCAATCCTGTATTGTATCCATAATCTTTGATAACACAGGAAATGTATTTGCCTTCTCTAAGAACTGTGATATGATTCTTTAGTGTTAGCATTTAAACTGTTGCAACAGAGTATAAAGACATATACACTTTTTTCTTTTCCTTTATAATATTATTATTCTATTATTTATTGACTTTATGATATCAGAGCTTCACCAGACACTCTTAGGTATTTGCTTTCTGAGTGAATATATTTTAAATATCTTGTAAACTTAAGTATTGTTGAAGATTTTATTTTCATTTTTGATATCTTGAGTCAGCAGGAGTACTTTTGATTTTTGTAAAGTCTCCCTGGTTTCAAAAGTTCCTTGTTTAAACTTGTTCCTAGAATGCTTTTAAAGTTGATCTACTCATGGTAAGAAATTTCTATAATAATTATCCATTTATAACGATGAAGTATTTAATTGCATCATTTGTTGGTAAATTAAAATCTTCCATCAGTGTTCTGATTTTATATAAGCTGTAATTTCAATCATTAATAGAGATGGAATTAAGGAAAAATAGGCTATTATAATAATACAAGGTGGGTGAGAATTAACTCCCTATTAGAAAGTATATGTAACTTTTGTAAATATTGCTCTTTTTGTGAAACAAATTTTATTTTCGTCCATAGCGTGATATGTATGTACACAGGATTATTCATAGATTCGTGTATACCACCATACAATCGACCAATGAATAATAAAATTATTACCAATTTCCAATAGGGAGTTTCTTTTCACCCACCCTGTACTGGAAGTAATTTAAAAGAGAATGAATTATAATTGGTGTTATCATTTTTAAGTTTTCAAAAGATTCAAATTTTAAAATAGAAACAATTTATCAATTTATATTTCATATATTCATGCATTAGCTTCATTTATGAAATATAAATTGTTTCTATTCCAAAAGATAAATTTGATTCTTTTGAAAACGTAAATGATAACAACAATTATAATTCACCCCCTTTTGAATTACAGCGTGAGGGATAGTTTATCTTGATATTTAACTCTCATTATCCACAAGGTTTGATTAATTTGCTCTTAGAAGTGGTTTAAATAATTACTTTTTATTTAATGAAAAAAAGTTTTTAATTATTGCTTTCTATTTCTTTAGTTAATTTAACATTCAGTACATTCAACAAAAGAAAAGGCAATATCATTTTAAAAATTTTTTTTTGTCAGCTCTAACCTATCTCCAATACATCTTTATGGAGCTTCAGAAGGGCGTCACTCTGCACACACTTCCCCATTGCATAGTCCTCTGCATTTGGTCAAAGACAACAAGTCAGCAAGTGCTCCAGCATCACCAGCAGTGATGACAGGCAGTAAAAGCATTGGGCGTCAGATCACTTTGTCATGTGATGGATCACCAGCTACGGGTGATCATACTTGGGGACCTCCAAGGCCTGTAATATTGGAAAGAGAATCTGGAAAGAGCCTTGGGATCAGTATAGTTGGTAAGTTTCAGTATGTTTACAGATGACCGTTTTATTATTTTATTACATTATGCAACCTTTTTTTAAAAACTTTTTTTTTTTTCTGGTTCTGGGTAATAAGTGTTATTTCCTGATTATGTCTAAAAATTATGGAAAATGGTTATTTCCTTCAACCTTTGCTTTTGTAATCAGAACATTGATATTTTGTAATTTGTACCTATTTTGCCTCAGACACTTAAAGGCTGCAAACTCCTTATCTAGAGCTGTGATAAATTGTTCCAGAAGGCCTAATTTTATGTGCAGTGGTGGCATCAACACCTTCCAGCTCCCACTTGATATTGTTCATCCCGACATAGAATTCGGGCTAGTCCCACCTTTGGTAGTGCGCCGAGGTGTCCCTGCTGTCCCAAAGGCAAAGAAAGCAAGGAAACTTGGAGACTCATCAGCAATACCACCATTTTGAAATCTCCCAGCAGTACTCATCATGCTTCAAGCCGTTAGCAAGGTCTTGACACTGTTTTATTGCAGTGAAATGAAGTGACCAGAATTAGTCTTGATCCCCGATATTTGAACATTTCAACTCAAATAATACAATTGAAGTTGTAATTAAACTTATATTTCTGTACTTATAGGGAAGTTGGTTCCGATTAAGTTTCACATCCCTGCTCACTCGATGTTAAAAACTGCACACAAATAAAAAAAAAAATAAGAGATTTAATGAAAGAAATAACAGAAGTAAATACATAAATAAATTATATTGTTAAAATATTATTTGTGGGCAAGGGTGTGAAACCCTGGAAGAAAGAAAAACAGAAGTAAATTTAAATTATATTGTTATTGCTTTAAATAAATTAAATTGTTAAAATGTTATTATTTCTTCACCGTTTTTAACATCGGGACGACCTTCCCTAAAATTCAAATAAAAAAACTACACAAAAAGTAAATGAATAAATTTATTTGATAAGATATCTCAAAAATAATTTACACTGTTCAAACAGAAATTGCGAATTTAGGCTGCTTATCTATAAGGATTACCCTTTTTTTTCTTTTTTAACAGCAATTTACCCCTACCTGTTAGGGCATTTATTCAACTAGTTTTGATAAATGTAAAAATGTGACTCAAATGCAAAAAAGATTTAGTTTACAGAGAAGGAACAATGAATGATCAAACGTGTCAAAAGTGGTTTGCAAAGTTACATGCTGGAGATTTCACGCTGAATGATACTTCATGACCAGTTTGGCCAGTTATGGTTGATAATGATCTAATCAAGACATTAATTAAGAATAATTAATATTATACAATGCAAAAAATAACCAACATACACAAAATATCCAAAGCGAATACTTTACAACAATGTGGATACAAAAGATTGTGGGGCATGTGAAATGGCCCACCACTAACCGTACCTAAGACCAGTTTTGAACCAAAGGCGATACTGTGTATATGGTGTGATTGGTAAAGATGTTCAATAAAGTTATTGTTTTTACTTAATAAATCAAAGTTTCTGGTCAATCCAATACAAGGTCACTTTCTGTTACACAAAACAATTAAAATTGCACATATAAGAAAAAAAGAGCATGTTCTTATTGCTGCCAACTAAGAAACATCCTGGATTATAAACATCTCTTATCCGTATCAACTAACCTTGTTTCATTGAAATATTACATGAACAATAGAATTTAAAATTACCTGATCTATTTTTTTTTTGATTAGAAAAATAAAACTTACCTTTTGAACAGGTTTTGAAATGAATGAATGAGACTTTTCCTCTGCTTTTACATGGTTCTGTTTAGTAAATGATATTATTTGATATATTTTGATGTTTTTTAGGTGGCAGGATCAATGTATCACACACGGCTCCTGAACAAATGATGTCTGGTATATTCATTAAAGTTGTGATGAAAGATAGCCCTGCTGGCAGGGATGGAACCTTAAAAACTGGAGATAGAATATTGGAAGTTAGTATTTTCTTTGTTTTTTTATTGTCTTCAGCTACTTCTAAAATTGATATGTGCTTCAAATAATTTTGAAGCTTATTAATAAATAATTATTTCCTCAAACATTTTGCATAAAAAAGATTTTATAATTTTGGTAATTGTGTAATAATAAAGATAAGAGAATACCTTTCAATTCAACATGTATATAAACTTGCAAATTGATAATTGCTTTTGTATATACAATAAACCTTGTATACTTATTGTGACATTCACTAAATTAAGTGTATAAACATAACTGAAATAAATAGACTCAGCTTTGGAGTTTGGAGAATATAATTCCTTGTAAATGCTCTGATGGACATATTGTTTCCGGTATTGAAAATTTACATTCTGCCACTATCTATTCTTAGATTCTTCTGCATGAAAATGAATGGCATTATGTGTCACTGTAAAGATCTAGAAACCCTCTAAGTGTTTCTGCATAAGATATCAGCAAGGATCATTGCATATGATTTTCAGTATAGAAAAAAACGTTGAGCCATAAAATGGAAGAAATACAATTTATTGCAGCCAAAATTTGTAATATGTCCACAAATTATTGATTTATTTTTTTATATAATGAAACCTGGTGCATCTGATAGTTTTGTTCATTCTACTACTTTCATTGTTGGTGTGGAATCTTATCCACTTTTAACTTTACTAGTTGAAAATACCCAACCTCTGGGCAGCAATACCCAGCTATATGGAGCCTACAGCCATAAAAACATATCATTATTCATCTTTGAGAATAATCTCCTGGGGCACGTGTATTTTCAAATTATGTGTTAATAGTAGGCACTTTTTACAGAACGTTGACTACAGTTTACTATTTAATTTACTCCAAACTGAAATATGAGAGTAAATTTAAATAAAAACCATTGTTTTTTGTTTCACTTTCTGCAGATAAATTGAAAATGATAAGTAAAAACTGTACTTAGAAAAAGTAACAATTAAGATTTGGTTTAGTTATTTTTTTTGTGTCTGTTTCTTCTTTAATGACAGGCATTTTAATATTTGAATAGCAAGTAAGTAATTTCATTTGCTTCATGAAGGTAAATAGTAGTTAAAATTAATGCAATGGGTTTTGGTCAAAGATCGGGTGAGTTTACATCGCAGTTTTTGTAGAAAAAACTTTTTTATCCACCTTTTTATGTAATATATGAATACTAAAAACAAAATTGAACCCCTATCAAAATAAATGCAGTGATTGTAAAAAAAAAAAATTGAATAATAATTTCGACTTGCTTAGCTTTATTAAAATGGTTCTTCGGACGGTTGAACTCCTTCTTGTTATTTGTGTTGTAAACACAATGTTTCGGCCGATCCATTCTTCAGGTGTAAAATCCGAGTGTGATGGGTTAAACAGAAATTATGTTTAAAGGGGGGTAGCCCTTATAGCGCATGGCCTTGGTGTTTCTGTGTCTTTGTTCTGTCATGTTTGGATTTGTTGAAGTGGAAGCCACATCGGGTTGAAATCCGTGCTTGTCTGGCTAATGCATTTAGTTGACATTTTGATGTGAGCTGCCTCTTTGATTTTTTTCCAAACCCAGCAGAACAAAGACACAGAAACACCAGGGCCATGCGCTATAAGGGCTACCCCCCTTTTAAACATAATTTTTGTTGAACCCATCACACTCGAATTTTACATCTGAAGAAGGCCGAAGAATGGATCGGCTGAAACGTTGTGTTTACAACACAAATAACAAGGAGTTCAACTGTCCGAAGAACCATTTCAATATTAATGACCCTTCTCAAAACTATAGAAAATATGCTTAGTTTTAGTTATATAAACAAAAAACGATAACGATATAGCCGTTTGGAAGTATGGAAGACTATTCCATAGCTGTTTGGAAGTATGGAAGACTATTCCATACTTAAAAATTCTAAACGTTACTTTTTGTACAGTCTTAAAAAATGCCTTTTTTAGTTTTAAAAAAAAATCACTGAACTCTTTTGAAATTATAATCTAGAACCATCTAGAGTGCAATATCTAAAGCCTACAACTGTTTTGGGGGGGTAAAACGCAATTTTCAGGGAGAAACATTGTGACAGATTAAGCAAATCTCCATTATGTATAAGATAATATTAGGTGAAATCTTTTACTCATATCTTGTTTGTTTTAACTTGTTTAATGTATTTTCTACATATTGTGCCTGTTTCATACTTCTTAACAAGTACTTTCAGTGCATTGTCATCTCAGACTGAAGGATGCTTGCTTTTGAACAATTAGTTTTGCTTCAAACAGTTAGAAATTTCTTTTATACTTAGCATGTTTTAGAAAGGTGATGCTAAATATATTTTTATTATGTTGATGAATCCTTAGTAAGCATTTATCTCTACTTTAATATACAATTGTATTTTAGGTAAACACCAAAGATTTACGAACAGCATCCCATGATGAAGCTGTGGAAATTATCCGGAAAGCTATAAACCCGGTTCACTTCTTAGTACAAAGCTTAACCGATGCTTCCTGTGTAAGTATTTCAGAATTTGACACTATTTTTCCCTTGTTGTTAAGAGTTAAATCACTTTTGATTATTACATAACCTTTTATTAAATGAAAACTGTTTGCTTCTGATTTGTTTGAGTTTAAAGATTTCACTTCATTATAATATAAAAAAAGAAATTAGCCTAGGTGGATGGCATATTTTCATTAATCTAGTTTTCTTGTTGCTCTAGACTTATTCTGATACATGTTTATAGTATAAAAGTGTGCATCCTAACTCAAAAGATTCAATCGGGCACAAACTGCATCGTTTCAGTGCAATTATACATGCAGTTTGCCTGGAAAATTTTGAAGCTGAAGAAAAAGATGCCAAGATAAAATCAAATGGAAAGCAAAAGAAAAAAGGAACATTTCAGTACTGGAGAAAAGAAAGGACAAGATAACAACAGCAGACAAAGTAGAGCTGAAACTTTTTAAAAAAAGCTTAAGAATTTTTCAACAAAATAAAAAAAATAGTCCAAGCAGACTGTTTACCATTTATAAAATGTGAATGAGAGGAAGCAATGGTAGAACAAAATGATAGGCTTTCAGAAAAGATACAAACAAATTTTTAAAAACATTGCTATTATAAAATGCCTAAAAGTGTAATCTTATCCAGGAAGAATTGGGGTTGACTGACAGGATTTATATCCTAAATGAGAAGAATTCAAAAGAATTATTAATTTTAACCTATTTTGTTGGTTATCATCAAAAGTAAAATCTTTTTGGCATACACAGGAAAAAATCAACTTTATATTATTAGTATATCAATACATCTTTCCAAAAAATTGAAATTCCCAGTTTCCTAGGATACCTTGAACATGAAGCAGTAATATTGAATGGCATCAAAAATGCAATAAAGAAGACCTAAAAATCTCTTATGAACAATGAGTATGTGCTGCATAGCAGAAATTGGAAATATGCATAATGATGGCACAGACATGTATTTCTTCTGAAATGTTCTTATTCAATTGCAACAGAAAAAGACTTAACCAGCAAATCAATGGGTAAGTCAGTGTCCAAAGATCAAATGTATCTAGTCAGATAATGATTTGCTAGCAAGATCAGATGTCAATGGTGACTGGAAGTGGGTGGTAGCAGTTCAGACAGTCAAATTCTAGTTACTTGGGAATCATTTCAAGTGATATTGCTCGATGGTGGAGATTGACAGATGAAGTCAATAGAAACTTCTTGGAATGGAAGTCATGTGTAGTGTTCCTGTCTCAGAAGATTAGCCTCTAAATTGTGTGGTCCACAGAGCAGATGAATGAATGCTATGGAAAATTAGACCCCATTATGTGAGTTAAGTGTTATTGTTTTCTTTTCTTTGTGAAATGAAGTCAGCAGCAAAAATTCAATGCCACATGATGTTTTAACGTGTGAAAAGACATGCTCATCTACCTCCAACATTTGGCTTCTCAGAAGTATCTTCATTTCTATTCAGGGTTCAAATTTTGATTGTACTGAGATCAATTCATAATGTTTCTTTACTTTCTCAAGTCTAGTTAGCAAACTATCTATTTTTCATAATGATATGCTGTTTTACAGTGTACAAAATCACTGTACAGTGTACAAATCATTTGCATAGCAATTTTTACTATTGGTTAGCCTAAAATGTCCTGGTAATAATGTTGTAACTCTAAAACAATGACTGATACAAGAGTCATATGATAAAACAGTTGAGAACAGAAATGCAGATGCATTTCAGTAATGTGTATTTTTATATACAATACCCCCAGAGTCTCAAAAGGCTTTAAGAATTAAATATCTTTGTAGGTCATAGTCATTTTTTTCCTTTTCACATTTTCATGCATTAAGATAATGAATTTAATTTATTTATTCTTACAAAACATAACAAATGGAAAAAAAAAATTATTTATTTATTTAT
>VCCN01005929.1:206152-226199 GCA_006491835.1 Architeuthis dux | reverse complement strand
TAGGGCGGTGTTCAGTTACTACTGTATATTAAATCACAAGGCACACATACTGTAATTATAAAAGGAATATTTTTAATTATACCTATTTTTAGTTTAATATAAGAGATAGAACAAAAGTAGGATTTAATACATAGCATTAAAAATATAAACAAAATGAAATAGAAATATGACAATTCAATAAATATGAAAGTTAATATAGTTTGACTAATAATATCTACTTATGAAATAATGGTTTAACATGATTTGATGAGGAGATAGTTGGTTTTAAATAAGTCTTTGATCCCATTTAAATTAATAAGTCTTAACAAAAATGTCATAATAGACTTAGATATACTTTTTTTAAAAATTGATTTAAATAAGTATTATTTAACCTCTAAATATCTTTATAAAAAAATCATGAAAGATGTTAGTCTAATTTTCCACTAGATTTGATAGGGATAATATAAAACAATATCCGGATTATAATGAATCCGTTTTGTGGAAATTTACATTTTTAAAAATATTACATTTAATATTTTCATAAGATAGGTCAACAATCAAACTGAGAATGCTATAATGAGGAATTTGGTTGTGTTTTAATTCTTTTAATCCAATACTATACTTGATTTAAAACACTTAAATGTGCATGATTTTAATTTTGTATTTGCCTTTTGTTTCAAATAGCATAAATTAGTACTAATGCTAAAATATTCGATTTGATTTCATTCAAACAAGTCCATAAAGGATAAAAAGTATTCTTGCAGACCAGCAGTTTAAATATTGAATAGTTCTCACTTGAAGAAACATAATTATGTACAACCAATAAAGCTTTTACAATCTTAAATAATTTGGGATTTTATGTACACAATTTGAAAATCAATGAAATTATAGAAAATTTATCTTATGAAAGATATTGCTTAAAAAAAACAAAACCAAAAAACCAATCCCAGTTTTAAAAAAAATAGTATAACTAGGTAGTCAACAATACGGCATACAATAAAGTTGGGAAAGAATTACCGTTGTTGATTCATTGTTTTGAATCTCTTAAGTATCCTTCTTTCTTTATTAATTTAATATTAAGTATTTCTTTATCACTATTTTTAATTCTGGAAATTTCAATTATATTATTTGCACATTTACTTTTCAAAACAGCTAATTTCTTTTTCTGCTTGGATTATATGTTGTTGGTATCTCACTTGATTCTTGTGGAATGACTGACACTAGTCAGAAAATATTTTTGGCACCTCTTTTTGCATTTTGAGACATTCTTATTTCTTTTCATTACAGTACCAGCAGTCTTTGTTTTAGCAGATTCCACCTTTGATCTTTATTATTCTCTTATCATTAAGTTTGAATGCCACTGCTGCTTTTTGTTTCTCCAGTCAGTGTATATTTAGCAAATTTTAACATCTATTTTCATTTTCAATTATTCTTGAGGATACTCCTTATTCTGCCTTTGAATGTATAGTTATCCTGTGAATGATTCTCACTGTCCTTCTGCATGAAAATACAAAAAGCCTTTCATTTTTTTGTTTCATCATGAAGTATTTTTCTACTTTTTGATAAAAATAATTAGAAAGAATGTATTTGAATGAATGATTTTTTTTCTTTATATTAGAATCTTGTTCATTAATCAACATGTTCGATTCAACCTTGTTTTTTTTTCTTTATATTAGAATCTTGATCATTAATCAACATGTTCGATTCAACCTTGTTTTTTTTTCTTTATATTAGAATCTTGATCATTAATCAACATGTTCGATTCAACCTTGTTTTTTTTTCTTTATATTAGAATCTTGATCATTAATCAACATGTTCGATTCAACCTTGTTTATTCATTTAATTGAATTTTGAATGTAGAAAAATTAACAAGGTATATCAGTTAGTTTAATGCCCTGATGAAATCAAACATTCTTTTATTCTGCATATCTTCCAAAAATGCTTTCATTAAAAATAAATTTCAATGAATGTTTTTTAAATATCACTGATAATTGATATACTAAACAATATTTTCATTCTCCGTTCAATAAAATGTCTGTTAATGTTTTTCTTTTTAACAAGGTAAAGATAAGGTAAGATATGAGATTAAATGCCCTCTACATAGCATTTTTTCATTCCAGCTGCAGTTTTCTAAAATTGAAATTAAATACTATTTATATACAGAAATTCTGACAGAAATTGTAATTAATATTGACATAGTCCATGTATCATGATAGGTTAGGTGCCTTACCATGAGTTAGCAAGCTGGTCTTGCAGATCAGTACTAATGAGTAGTGAGTTCAATCTTCCCTGGGTGCTCCATACTTGTGGCCTTGTGTCAAAGCTAAGCTAAGTAAATAGCTATAACATTACTAGTTTGGATTCCGTTAATGAAAATTAAAAGTTATGAATAATGACTTAATTATTCAACAAATAACAATGATACCATAGTCAGTATGATATCCTGTTTTCATGATTTTAGCTGCAAGACATGCTTTATAACCGTTTGTATTATGGTGCTGCCACTTGAAACATCTTTGAAGGGTTATAATGTCAATTTAATGACAATACTTTATTGCATTAGACACAAGGCTTTGATTCTTGCTTAGTATCAGTCTAAAATGAACTTATTAATTCACTCAAAGTTCTGATTGTTAAAGACTTTTCTGTTAAGATTGAATTGATTGTAGAATAAATTGTGTTGATCCATTTAAACCAGTTTCTTCATCTTTGTTGATTTTATCACAGTGTTTCAACCACTGTCTTAATGTCTGTTCTTCCCAAATTAGTGTCTTCCATATGGTGTTATCTATACTGACTGGATGATCTAAGCATAGCATATATGCTGCTGCTTCCAATCATCTTATATCCTCAGGTGTCTGTTGCATCCCTTTCCAGAAATGTTGAATGGAACCTTTTATTTAATCCATGTGTGTATACTGTTTTCATCCCTATAACTGTCTTTGCTAGAGAATTTCAAAACTCCTTACGATGCCAAATTTCTGCACTGCTCGAGTTGAATTCACAACTTCCAGGGAACCAGTTGAGCTTTATCAACACTTTTATCTTCTAGGCTACTTCCTGTATGATACTTAGTTTTTGGGATTTAAAATATTTTTTTTTTTTTAGTCCTAAATTTAATGTCTGTTCTTCCCAAATTAGTGTCTTCCATATGGTGTTGATATCTATACTAACTGGATGATCTGAGCACAGCGCGCTGCTGCTTCCAATTATCTTATCTTCCAATGTTGTTCTATGTCTATTATTTTGACTTCATTCCATAGGGGTTGGTGTGCCCCCCCTTTCTCTCCATACATGATAAGCCATACCAGATGTTAAAGTCCATCCATACATGATAGGCCATACCAGATTATAAAGTCTCTCCCCGGATTACAGCTTTCCAAGGTCTTAAAAGGCAGCTGGTCTCACTCTGCTATTACTGCATGGAATATTATACACAAGTATATAATAGTTATCAAGATATTTAAACAAAATTGATAGTAAACAGTGATATACTTATTATATCCAGTTAGCATGTAGGTAACCAGGGACAAAATGGATTACATGAGCATATGCATGAAAAAGGCTTATTTTGTGAATTCATACATTAACTCTTAATGTCAAACTGCTTGATACTGCTCCTAATTGACAACGGAGCTCTTCTGTAAAGGAAACAAAATTGTTAAATTTATTATGTTAGATGGAATAAAAAAATACACCCAAAGTTAGAAGGGAGGTAACTTTGATCAGTAGTTATTCCCCTTGGTCCTAACATCTTAATTTTCTTGTGAAATTAAGAGTATTAAACAACCCTCTGTAATGTAAGATATGATGTTTGAATCAATGTAAGGTTAATTCCAGTGCTGTGGAGTCTGTACGGAAAACCTTCCAACACGACTCCTCAAATTATGGTATCTCCTACTCAGACTCCAACTCTGACTCTCTACTTGTAATAAGACTATGAATATGATTTCAAATACACTGAACCTGATGTTAAAATCCAAATGCCAACTATATGTGCTCAACAGCACAACGCATATTCTCGGCACACGCATCGTTGGTCTAATCAACCAATGAGAAGACAAAACAATTCCAGAGTCAATCTCATTGCCTCAAGGTCCTGAGTTCAATCTCTGGAGTTGAGACAGGCGTTCTATCTCCTGTTCTCGTCTGGACTTGCTCTCCAACTGTGATGCCTTTTCACATTTAATTATATATGTCCTTTATTTATTGAAATTATACAAAATGCAAGGCATTTCATCACTGCCATGAATCATCAAGCTATTTTTGTGGCTTTTTTATATTTATTTAAGAAATATCTAACTATAATAATATGCCATGCATATTTATTTGTTTTCTGTCACACTGAAGGATGCAACTAATCTGTATTATCATTAAGTAGGTTACCAAATGATGACGTAGTAAAGATAGAATTTCATGTTCTGATGACGTAGTAAAAATGTAGAATTTAATGTAGAAAAACAAAAATAATAATCTGTTTGTAGTCAACAGAACGCTATTATCCAAGCTCACTGCAATGCAAATCTATATTATCCACGTATATGAAATGCAATGTGTACCCATATATTTCATGTCATTGGGCATGGCTAAACTAGTTGAATAATATTAAACATAATATAATACTTACAAAATTAAAGAAAAGGGCTATATATTATCAAAAGGTTATAAAGTAAAAGGCTATAAAAGAAATAAACTATGATAAATTCTATAAAAGAAAATCATTCTTTACCAGTTCAAAAATCTGAAGTACATCCAACTACAAAGAATTCAAAGTAAAACTAAAAAAAATATTGAACACCTAAAGCAATTTAACAAATGACCATTTTATGAGAAATAAACTCAATTTTGTATTTAATCCTTTCTTTTTTCGATTAAAGCATTACTTGAATACAATATTCTTTAATACATTTTATATCTATAGAACGAGTTAAATCAAAAATCAAAATAAAAAATCTTGTTCTTAGAAATGCTTCTGCCAGATTCTCTTTCATAGAAGCCCTTAAATCTGATTTGATTATTTTCAGTGCAGAAAAGTCTTTCAACACTTTTTGATTATCTGTTTGCTTGCAGATGAAAAACTTGTGCCTGAGAAATGTAAGATCTTTTTCTCTGTGCACAATGTGTCGAATTTTTCGAGCATGGCTTGAGGATTTGTTTTTTCTTCGGGAGTATTGAAAGTGAACGTAGAATATATGTCTCACCTTTTGAACCAAAGCATGTTAATAAAATCGAACTTGTGACTTCGTTGTATAACCATCTTGGTCCGCAGGAGGAAAATCCTGAACTTGGAGAAAAAGGAAGACTCGAAACTTGTTTATAAAAATATGAGGATGCAGTTTTATTTCATAAGATACATTGTGTCGTGGTGGAGAATGAAGACTGGGGGAGAGATAACGAGAGCCGACAGACTGTTCCCAACAGGGGAACTGGCCTTGTCTTCCCCCAACAGTCGGTGGTATTGGTTACAGTTCTAGCTACATCACTAATAACCTCTGGATTAAAACGAATGACTGCTTCCAGTTTCGAAGAGTGATCATACTTTTCCACTTCTTTTAATCCATTTAAAATAATCTTGCTGAAATTTCTTCATTTGGACATCTAATGGTTGTTTTTCCACCTTTTAAACGGTGTCACTTTGCTTTTGAATGTTCCATTTTGTCCAAGTATGTTTCAAAGTTTAATTCTAGATTTGAAGAAGATGATTTTGAGTTACCAATGCTTTTAGCTTCATTGACCTGTGGTTCATGGGTTTCAGGTATCTGTAACCCTTTCATCCGAATTGCTACTTCGTAGAGTGACGCTTTACGTTTAGCAAATTTGGTCATTGTTCAGGGAAATCTGGCTTAATGGATCAATGAGCAGCTAGCAGGATTATCCAGCAAAGGAGCTTCTTTTTTTTTTTCCTTCATGTAAGATACAATGCCATCAGCAATTATCCTACTGTTTTGATCAGGTGATCTATCAAACTTTTCCACTCCAACAAGAATCTACCAGGTGTTAAATATTCAGATTGCAACTTCTTGGTGACAGTAAAAGGGTGAGGAAGCAGACTTTCTAGTTGTGTCACTTGCACCCACTGGCTTTCAGTTAGTGAAACATTTTCATTATCCAGATCTTCAAGAAAGATTTTTAGTTTAAACAAATGCTTGACTATCAAATAAGTGCTTCCCCAGCATGTTGCTAGATCCAAAATAGCTCTGTTTTATATAATTATTACTAACATGCAAGATGTTTATCGGATGATTGTTATAATCTTAGTACATAATGGTATACAAAAAGATTAGAAAATAAAAGGCTTGAGCTTTTAACTCTTAAATTCATATTTTAAAAATTGAATGGTAATACAAGGGAAATAACTGCTGATAAGTTATCTCTCTTTGAACTTTAAGTAGATTTTAAAAAATATATATTTTCATTCAATTCACAAAAGATTTCCATTATTTTTTATTCTATTTATAGAAGAGTTCCATTGTCATTTAGGAGTGGTTTCAGACAGTTTATGAATCTTGAGTTAATAGCAATACAGATTTCTTCCTTGTAATGAAAGAATATGATTTGAAATAGTAGTTTTAGTGTGCAATTAATTTTATACACTAGTTTGTTTAAAATCTTTACATTTTCCACCGTCAGACTTTGTTGATTTTGTTTCACGAAATTTTTTATTGAATATTCCTTTGTTGAATCTTAAATGGATCTTTACTTGAATATTCCTCAGTTTTGTGCAATTTGCATATATTATTATATCTGAATTTTAATGACCTTGATGACATTTGTTTAAGAAAAAAACTTATAATTTACTTCATGGCCAAAATATATTTACTTTTAAAAGATATAACTATAATAATGTAAATATCTATGATACTATTTTTCTAATTTAAAAAAATATTTTAGCTGCTGAAAATGAAATGAAAACTATTTGTTCATGACTTGATGCAAAAGTATCTTTTAAGCCTTTAATTTCTTCCTGTTTTAATATTAAATAATAGTTTTCAAGAACTTTAAAGAACTGTTGGGTTGCAATGACCATTAATTATTTGTCAAAGACATTACTATTTGTATTCAGAATAAATAGGTATTTACTAAGGTCATCTTAGTCTGGCATAGAGCAACGGTACTGGGGAACCCTTTGAAAATCAAACTTACTACACTAACAATGGCTTGCAAGACTAGCTCACTGATCATTACTCTACACCAGGCATCCAAAAATAAATGGGTATAAATTACATCTGAATCAAAATTGTAAAATTATAAAGTCTAGAATGATTGTGTTGATATTGATTTCATCATTACATAAAAAATTTATAATGGAAATTGTTTATAAATATGTTCATGCTTTTCTTTTTTTAAGTCAGAAAGTTATTAATAATTCACTTGAAGCAATAGTTTTCTTTTCTGAGTTTGTTTTCTATGAAACTATAGGTACATTTTAGCAGACATATTGACCAACTGATATCTTTCTAAATGCTCCTTTATAAGTAACTGGGATTCCTCATATTGTCTAGTGTTGATTGTACATTATGAAGTATTTTTAAGATATTTTAATATATGAAAGTATCTTTTTTAAGCTCCCAGCACTGGTATGCTATTTTGGGGTTTCGAAATTGCTTTTGACTGTTTGGGTTATTTATCTTACTGAAGAAGTCATTTGGTTCTGCTCTTAAGATTTTATGATCATGAAGGCATACAAAAGTAGATATTTCATTCTTTGAATTCATAAAATAACATAGCTGTTGAATCTTTTTTTCCATTGCTTTGATATGGTTTGTCTACCGTATATGCCGGACTAAATGACGAATGGTTTATAATGTTATTTGGAAGATTATTGCTCACTGCAATTCATCCAAGCCCATAACGATTCATATCGAGTTTCGGTAGATGGCCTCCTAGTCATAATAGAAGCGCATTCGACACACTGTAATATTTGCATTATTATTTATTTTTTTTTTTTTCTAATTAAATGTTTGTCTTATATACCGGCATATACAGTAAGTATAGATTTTAAATGTTGCAAGGCCCATTTACATATTAATGAGTCAAAAGCCTATCTTTTATGTATATGCATATGTGCGTCCCCAAAGTCCAAGCATTTCATCAAGAATCCTTAAAAAAGCACTTAATGATCAAGCATTGAACTATCATGTTTAGAAGAGAGTATTGTTAAAGGATTTCATGATTGCTGTTTATATTTATCTATTTGAAACTAATCAGGAACTACAGAGAAAATGTGATTTTCTTTTTAATGTACTTTTTCTTTCACTGTATTTCAAAAGATATATAATTTATCTAAAGCAGTGGTTCTTATATATTTGATGTCCCTCTTACTGGTTCAATTCATCCCCCAGGCTGCAATCCTGTCCTATGAAAAGCTTTATTCAGAATAATAGTTTGATACTCCCCTGTGGCAGATGATGAAAATAACAGCACATTTATTCAAAATTTAATTTATAACTGTTTACATTTGGCTATATTAAATTTGATACGAGACAAGCTAGCTCTTCAAAATCCATTCTTTTACCATTGTCTTAGGAAACACCTTTTAGTACCTATTTCACTGTTCAGTAAATTCTTAAACCTAAAGTAAGGCCAAATTTTCAGTGTCTACTTTTTGGAGAATTGTACAGAAATCTCAGTGACTACTATTTGGGTAATGTTAAGTCTGGTACAGAATTTTCAGTTACTACTTTAAAGTTATGCTCTACCTAATATGTACATTGTTGAAAATGACATAATGGCTGATCATAGTGTGCAGAATTCAATGATGAAATGATAATGAAAGAACAATCGCTTTGTTAGTTTATTAAGTGTCTACCGATCTCTGTTTTCTCAACTGCTCCTCTTACCATTTCATATTTACCTAGGTAATTCCCAAACCCGCTTTAGGGACCACTGACCTGCGGGAGGAGGGGATTATGCTTTTGTTTGATAAAGTTTCAAATCATCTGCATATTTATTGGTTTTAATGTTTCCATGAAAAAATTGAAAATATTTGAAAATTGTACAACTTTTTAAAGAGGAACATGTCATTGCTAATCCATCTTTATTTTTTCTCTCTTATTCTGTGTTAGAACATGTGCATTTATATCTTTTCTTTCATACTCTGTTTACTTTATGCAGGACACCAAGCTGGATAAAGTGTTTCAAGATGAAGAAGAGATAGAAATTCAACTCTGCGATGAATACGGATATTCTTTAAGTAATTAATTTATTTCTATTATTTAACTACTTTTATTGTTTTTGTGATTCTAGATGAGTTTTACGTGTTTACACTTACTACTAGCTGTTACTGCTAACCATAGAATTATTGATATCCCAGATTGCATTAAAAACAGAAAATTTATACTAAGTTTAATTATGGATTGTCATGGCTTTGTCTGTCCTTGCATCACATACCTTAGGAGTTCTTAGTTTATATTCCTCTTGCACTTCACCGTTGTCCATATTCCTCTTGCACTTCACCGTTGTCCATATTCCTCTTGCACTTCACCATTGTCCATATTCCTCTTGCACTTCACCATTGTCCATATTCCTCTTGCACTTCACCATTGTCCATATTCCTCTTGCACTTCACCATTGTCCATATTCCTCTTGCACTTCACCATTGTCCATATTCCTCTTGCACTTCACCATTGTCCATATTCCTTTAGCACTTCACTGTGATCCATGTTCCCCTCGTCACCATTGTCCATGTTCCTCTCATACTTCACTGTTGTCCACGTTCCCCTCGCACTTCACCATTGTCCATGTTCCTTTGTACTTTTAAGAGAAAATACTAGTATAACTCCATTGCACCTGTATTAAAATGTACTTGATAATTATTGTTGTATTCACTGTGAAATTCAAACTGAATTTGTCTTCAGTAGAAAAAAAGTTGGACTATCATTCGCTATGGATGTTTGTTGTCGTTGTTGTTCTTGTCGTCGTATCCTTTTTCTCAATCGGATAACTTTGCTATTCCTTAATATATTTCAATGAAATTTTGTATGTAGGCTTGTGGAAAGATTCTACCTGGGGGGGGGGGGAGCTATGGCTGATCCGATTGTTTACATTTTATAAGCAAAAACATTGTTTTTGTTTACAATTGGGAAAATTTCTCAATTCTTGACCGATTTTGTTGAAATTTGTCTATAATGTTGACAAACCCCAAGGATTAAAAAATGGTGAGTTACAGTCGATCTGATTGTTTTTTTACATTTTATATGTAAATAACCATATGTCAACATGCAAAACAAATTGAACATTGGAACTGCTGAACCGATTAGAATGAAAATTGTTATACAGGTTTTGGGGCACCTAATTACTGAAAATATATAGCATTTTTAAGAATTTTATGGTTTAATTAAATAATATTAAAAAGATTTGGTGTCTTGGAGTTAACGGTCCTAATAAACAACTAATTGCTACTCTCTCTCTCCCATTGTCTGCAGGGGACCTTTATACTTTAAGTTTTTTCCTGATGATTTTTAAAGTGATTTTTAAAGTGATTTAAAAAAAACAAACTGTTACTCATGTCAAATGTCATAGTGATGTTTTCTTTTGGGAGATTATCCAAAAAATCTTCTTTGAAATGGCGATTCTATAGACAAGTTTTGTAATATTTCAGATAATAACAATCGTAAAATATTTTAAGTTGACTGAGATTCGATATGATATTTTACTAATATCTTTATCTTTTTGTTGCTTTTTATCACATTTTTCGTTTGGTATACTCTTTGGCATTCAAGTTAAATGTTTTTAAAACATGTTTTTTTGGATCTCTGATTTAATTTTTATGTTTTTGTTTTTTTTTCAATTCGAATTGTGTGATATCAAATTCTTTTTTATCGGACCTCATCATTTCAGTGATAATTACTACACAACTTTATTTAAAATCTTTTTTTAACTTATTGCTCTCAAAAGCTTTGAATAACATTGTAAAAATTAAACGATGCTTAAAAATACATAGTTAAATTATTTACTTTACTTATGCTGTTTGATATGTGACCAACATCTTCATTCAGTTTCATAGATTAGCGGCATCATATACCTGGAGAAACAAGCTGAATTTCATTCTGCTATGAATCGTAATGGCTATGAAATAGACACGGCTATTAATTGGTTGCTATGAACTTGCTTGCTATGAACTTACCAGATACCAGCATATAAGACAACCCCAAAACTAAGGTTTAATTCAAGTTAAGTCCAATATTTGCTGGATCAGTTGACTCTCCAAAATAAGGCAGCACTGTGCCCATCAGACTGTCAACCTCTTAGGGTCTAGACAGGCTAATATGAACCATTAAGGAAGTTACTTTATGCTTAAAAGGTTGACTTATATGCCGGCATATACAGTATTTGGAACAAACTGTATAGTCATCACCATAATCAATGGTTGAAGTATGTTTTAAGCAGTACATGAAAAACAGACCTCTGGGATAAAAGCTGGTATCCATATCAAACTATATCGGGGCTGGACAAACCACGGCTCACAAGCCACATGTGGCTCTTTGACATTTCATGTGCGGCTCGTTAAAATTTGTTGGCTGAGCACCTTTTCTCATCACAGTTAATATAAAAGGTAAAAAAGAAAAACTTCAAGCTTTATAATTATTTACCGAGCAGGGCCTCTGAGAGGGGAGTGCAGCTGATGCCCAGGGGGCACAGAGGGCCAAAGGGGGGACCCCCAGAGAGTTAAAGGGGACCAGAGATTTAAACTTGTAAGTCGATATGATATGTCCGTTAATAAAATTGACTCGGCGAGTGAATATAGTATGGTATCACCAGCTATATGGAGCCTACAGCCGCAAAACCTCTAGTTAAGTGATGATTTAATGTTTCATAGGCTCTATATAGCTGGGGATAACCGCCCAGAAGAAAAAAAAATTGAATAGTAATTTCGACTTGTTAAGCAATACACCCTTGTTTAATTTTAGTTATAAAAACCAAAAACAATTGTTTTTTTTGTTGGTTAAAACACAATTTTCTATTGCTCAATATATCTGTTATGTTTTTAAGAAAAATAAAGTCGATTGAATGTTAAAAACAACACCCAATTTACCTTCAATTTTTTAAAGTAAATAGTAGGCACTTCTTACATAATGTTTAGTTTAGTGTTTAATTTACTCAAAACAAACTTAAATATGAGGGTAATTTTAGATAAAAACCATCTTTTTTTAAAAAAACTTTAAGTTTTATTTACTGCAGATAAATTGAAAAGGATGAAGAAATTTAAGTAAAAATCATAATTGTTAAGTTACGACAATAACTTTTAGTACTTAGAAAATGTATTAAGATTGTTTGAACTTATTTTTTTGTGTGTCTGTTAATTCTTTAATGACAGGCATCCTAATATTTGAATAGAAAATAAGTAACTTGATGTGCTTCATGAAGGTAAATAATACCTGAAATTAATACAATGGGTTTTGGTTAAAAAATTGGTTTAGTTTACATCAGTTTTCGTAGAAAAAACTGTTTTATTCACCTTTTCTGTAATCATATGAATACTAAAAACAAAATTGAACCCTATCAAAATAAAGGCAGTGAATGTAAAAAAAAATTAAATATTTTCGACTTTCTTAGTTTTAGTTATGTAAACAAATATCAATAAAGATATAGCCATTTTAGTCTTCCGTACTTAAGAATTCTAAACCGATTTATGGGTAAAATGCAATTTACAGAGAGAAAAGTTGTGACAGAGAGGTTAAGCAAATCTCCATTATATATAGGATATGGTAGCTTGTCGTTATACAGAAAAACATCAATATTCAGTGCAATGGTTTTGTTATGGAAAATGTGATGAAAGTATATCAATGAATTTCTAATGGGTGCTCATTATCAAATTAATTGTGGTTGTAAGGAAATTTAAAAAGTTTATTAAAATATAAATTACTTAAGAGTATATACAACATAAGTTTTTACTACTAGTGTGAACTTTGAACTTTATGATTTTTAACACGTGTGGCAATACTGGCTCGAGCTTTGACAAATAGTCTCAAGTCACCACGACTAACAATATCCAAGCGTTTCTTTTTCCCTTCCTAAGTATATGGCTCACTGCATTGAATCCCCGTTCTACAAGGTAAGAAGAAGGAAAAGCAATGAAAAGCAGTTTTGATTTTTTCCAAAGAACAGGAAATTTCTCATACTGGTGCAGCCACATTTCACAATATTCTCTGCAATCAAAGATTTGTTTTGCTTCATTATGCAGTTCAGTGATTTCTTCCTGCAAGTAGATTTCTTGTTCTTCAACCATGCATGAATGGATTCATAATCCACAGAATAACAGTAATACTACAGGGTATTAGGCACAATAGTTCACCACCTGCCAGTTACTTGTATAGAAGAAATGGTTGGCAAAGTAAGCATTTAATAACTGCCTAATTCTAATTCCTTCTTGTTTGTAAGCAGATACTAAACAGCCATTTGTAAATCGGAATCATAGATATTTATGGAATCTTCACAACGGCCCCTCTAGAAGCTCAAATGCCCCCTTAAGGTTCTTAGTCACCTCAATGCCCCCTTGAAACCAACGCTATCGCCCACATTGAGAACCACTGTTTTAAATCCTAATTTCAACCCTAGATTTGAGAGATGCATTGTTCTTCAGCGCTAAGGGAAGGAATGGTGAGAAGCAAAGGAATTAAAGAGATTTCAGGACAGTAAGAGGAATGAGATAATGGGCATGGGTATATATGTGTACTTTGTGATCACTGAAACTAATAAAGTATTAAAAAACTACATACATGAATACGTATTATTGCGTACATGTATTTGTTAATATTTATGTAAAATCTTTGTAGCAAAATGTGTGTAAATTGTCTTTATATCTTGCATCTCTCAAACATCTGGATGTTTATTGTATGTAGCTCTTACCTTAAGCAAGTTTGGCCACCCCTAATCTATATTATGAGCACCTTTTTCAAATTTACATGTAAAACATTTCAATACTTTTTCTCAGCTAAAATTTAATTTGTACTTGTATTATGATGCAAACAGTTTTCACTGATGTCCCATTTTATTATTATAACTACCTATCTATCTATCTATATATCGCCTACAAAACGCTTGCGAGATGTTCACGTTCTAACAGTTAAGATGTTGAAAACGTAAATTATGACTACTGAAGCCTCTTTAAGAGATTCAATTTGATTGGTTCAATTTGAAACTTATTCATTCCCTATAATTTCCATTTTTTTTGTCGTAATAACATTGAGTCTTCGTAATTTTAGAGGAGGAAATGTATTCTTTCATACAAAGGGGTATAATCAAACACATGAGCAAAAAAAGCAAATTACTGGATGCTTTTACTGAAGGATCTTTTGGTGTTAAATAGCTGCTAAAAATGTTTGACTTGTCTTTGTTATAATAGGTTGAGAAACATCTTTGCATGTTGAATGGGTATGTTTTTTTTTAATAAAAATGCATTTTTAATCAGAATACATTTCAATACTAGTTAATTTGAATGAATCTTTTTTTATGAAAAAAGCTTTTTAATGTTTTTACAAGTCGTGATTTTCTGATTATAAAAATTTTGTAATTGTATTGTCCTGTTTTTATGATTTATATTCAAATATTTTTTTATTGCTAGTGATTTGCATTGTTTGAAACTATTATACAATATAAGCTAGATATTTTGATCTTAAATGTTATCAACTATGAAATACTGTTTTGGTTTCTCTCATTTAAATAGATTTTTAGTTTTTCTGCTGTTTGATTTGATTGCTTCAAAATTATTAAAAAAATTATTTTAGAAGTTTTCTCGGTAAGAAATATTCAATATATTAACGTGAATATCCAACTATGTAGCATTAACATAAAGGAAAATTACTCCATATATATATATATATACTCTTTTTTTGTTTTTATTAACTCACAGAAAACATTTATCTAAATGTTTTTTAAATGTTATTATAAAATAGATATTTATAGATGTCTTATCTATTGGTCACTTATTTTTTTAGATTGGCTAATAATTATACGAGAAGTTATACTATATAATTTGTATTTCATTGTAATCAGAAAATAACCCATTTTGATAATTCAGTTAAAATTGATATAACACTACTATTTTTGGAATAAATGGCAACCTTTTTCTTATCTACTATATTATTTATATAGCATTAATTAGTCTAAAATTTATAGAATATTTTTATATAACAGTAAATAATATGAATGAATGGCTTGGCTTCGCAAGCGAAAATTTTGGGGATGGCCCTCTACAGCGTTTGGTCCAATGACGGCGGGACCAATGTGAGGAGTAAACCTCCAGCCTGAGCAGTGTAGTTTTAAGGTGAAGTGCAACTTACCCTTTAAACCGAGGGTTTGCATCTTATGGGCCACTGAGGTGGCGCGGATAGGAGCAGGGCCCATGGGTCATAGGTTTGGCAGAGTGTCCTTCTCCTGATGAACAATATAGGGTTTTGTAAAAAAGAATTCTCTTAACTTTATTGAAATTCACGAGTAAATCATTTTTTTTGTTAATGTTTCGATTTTATATAATTGAAATATTTACTGATAAAAGAAAATTTTTAATCAGTCATTTTGGGTTTAAATATGTATTTGATTTTCTGCGATGACAAACTATTTATTGGTATAAAAGCTAGCCATGAATGCTCTATTGGCTTAATATGCTAAGAAAATAATTGGAACTTGCATCAGAGGTCTTAGTATGATCAATACAGATATCTTCAAGACTAATTAGAATTTCATTTAAATGCTGCTTAGGTGAGCAAATCTGAATTTCAAGGTCTTCTTCGATGTTTCTAGATGTTATAATGTGCTAAAGTGTCTCATATAGCTACCTAAGAATAAAAGGCAGAGCATTTTAAAACCTATTGTACAGTTTCCTAATTATCTTGATATTCTAAAATAGTACATGAAATCATTTTTCTTGTTGAAGAAATGGTGCTTTATATTGTTTATGAATTAGAACTCTTTTAAGAGAAGGAAATAGATACAGTATGCAATATTTGATCCTAAAGTTGATTTTAGATAGTAAATCTTATCTTAAAGCCAATTTGAGCCAATTCAACAGATTTTGTATTATATTAAGCAGCAGTGTAGCCATAGCTGTTTTCATAATAAACAAAGAAAATCAAATCCCATCAGTATTCGATATGCTGCTTTTATCATATGTACTTCAGATTATAAATAAATTCTTACCAATAGTGCTGTTAATCCTTTGTCTCCAATAATCGAATATATATGCCAACAAAACACCAGAAATTAGTGAAATTTAAAAAAAGAAATGAATTGTTTAGAAAGTTATAATTTTATAACTATAATTTTTGGCTTCTATAATTTTTGTTTCAATAGAAAATAAATATCAAATGACAAAACATCTCCAGAAATGATTTAGAAGCAAACATATTTTTTATATGGCCACTTTCTTGTAGATATGGTAATAACTAAATATCACAGCTGTACTTGAAGATTTGGGGTTCTATCAGCATGTTTCTTTAAAATTCTTTCAACTAGGCATTTTGAATTTCAATATATATGATTATATAATTTCTAAAACTTGAAAATGTATGAATCAGTATTTTCATATTATTGTAATATTTGTGCTTGGATCAAAATTTCTAGACCTTTATTTTGAATAAGAAAAATTTCATCAAGCCTTATCAGATAGATTATGGTGATACAACTTATTTTAGTTCTTTATCGTCAACTGAAAATGAGTGTATAAATACTGTGAGCACAAAAGCTAAATTTCTATTCAGTAAAACTCTTATTCTCTAAATTAGGCTTGGGCAACCTTTTTCGAGCATTTCTGAAATGTTACTCATATATTGGGCCACACCACTAAAAGAAAAATTTAACAAACATCATATTTAGTTCAAAGTACACCAGAATAAAACTATTTTTTTAAAGGAAAAATGGTTTATGGCTTTCATTCAAGAAAAAGTTGTTCGCATTTATAAGTACTGCCAAACATGGTGTCATATTTTCTAGCGAAGCACAACGTTTTGAGGTATTATTCTTCAGGGTTGTATAAAACTATAATAAAGATTTAATTTTTTGCTTCTGCAGTTGATTACTCTGCAGTTGATTACTCTGCAGTTGATTACTCTGCAGTTGATTACTCTGCAGTTGATTACTCTGCAGTTGAATTATTTCTATTTACAGTTCCTTTCATGTTTTTTTTTCAACATGGGCATGAAATGAACTAAACTAAATACCGCCCGAATTGCTCTCAAAAAAGAAATTTATAAGATAGACGGAAATCAGATAGTGTTTCATTTAATTTGTTTTGAAATTGATTTAATACCAATCTTTCTTTACACTGTAATAAAGGGAGGTGGGGGGCTAATATTTAAAAAAGGCGTTAATGTTAAGAAAAAAAAGGGGCTAGTGTTCCAAAAGGGGGGAGCAGGGCTAGTGACCAAAACAAAAACTTATATTCTCTTTAGTTGAATTTAATGAAATAGTTTTAAATGGTCATGTTTTCTTCTTTCGTTTGAAAATGAAATTTTTGAGAAATAACTTCATAAGTATGGTCACAAAAATTTGTGCAGAAAGAATGCAGTTCAAAAGTCCCCAGACAAACATAGTGCAGCGAAATCTAACGCAGAAATGTTTTGAATTAATGCGGAAAAGGAACAATCGTCTAATGTTAAATTCATTATACATTTTTATTTTGTATTTAAAATCAAAATGCAATAATAATAAAAAGTATTGGAAATGCAAAAACCACTTCAATGTTTTTGCTTTTTCATGTTTGGTGAAGCTTCCTTTAAGCTGATATTCTTTGGAGTTTGTTTTTTTTGTCAGCGAGCATGGCAAAGAACTAGCTCTTTGGAAATTCTGGCAAATAACTACTAACCAGCCTTTTTACTGTTTGAAATGTTTAGACCAATAGACGCCACTCTGCTGAGCTAGTTCTGTTTTTGTTTTTTTATATTGATCACTTCTTTGATGACCTAGTCAGATTCTGAGATTTTCTTTCAAATGCATCCTAATTTCAAAAGTCAGGCAATGATGGAATCTTTTATTGCAAATCTTGTCACTAAACCTTTCCCTATTACTAGAAGGTTGGTGGAATAAAGTAACGAGTCGAGATAGTTCTTCCAAGGCCATGTAATGAAGTAAAATAAAAAAATAATGAGATTCGACTTTATCACACAACGGAGCTAAAGAATTAAAATATTCTTGAAAAGGCACCAATTTTGAAGAATGTGCTTAGGGGAGCGGTTGCTGCTCCCCTATTAGCTGCGCCGCTGTTTGGCATCCCTGGAAGGAAGTTGTCTGTCTATGCTGTATCAAACGCGTATATACAGTGAAGTCAAATGAAAATTATAAAAAAGAACCAGATATGCTAAAAAAAACAGCGAAGGGACAACAAAGAAAGAGAGAATAAAGCAAAAGACACAGAAAAAGAAGAGAGAAAGAGAAAATTAACTGAAGATCAACAGGCTTAGAGCACCGGATGTCAGTAACCTTCTTGTAGGTTAAGGCTAAAAAAATTTATAATCAGTTACAAAAAGAATTGATGACTCGTATAGAAGCCTCGTATAGATTTAAAAGAACGCATGTCTCGTATTTATTTTTGTAACCCATACTCCAGTTACTGTAGATCTGATTTACAAACAGTAATTTTATTAATAACAATTGAAGGTGTTATAATGAAATGAATTCCCAGGAGTAATTATTAATATATTATTATATTAATTATTATTTTATCATTTGCCCCTTCTAAATCTGGCAGTGTTGTAAAATTACATCACAATGCGGCACAAAAGAAATATCCATTTCAAGATGAATTTACAATGTAAATCGAACACCTCCTCGTAAAACATTATTTTTGGCGGATGGGGGGGGGGGGGTTCTGAAACTAACTTCCCCGGGTCACATCGGTACACAGAAAATTTCATGTGTTCACGTTGTGTGGTTTTTGCCCACTAGGCTGCCACTTACAAACGGGGAGATGGACTAGTTAGAATAAGATTTGCAAAAATCTTCTTTAGCTCTTCAAAGCTAAAGAAGCCGATTAAATCTAGAGGTCAGTTCTTTTTCAAGTCCTTTAACTCCTCAGCATAACTAATGTATTTAGACTCTTAGTGATTGGTTATTGTGGGGAAATGGAAAGCATCACCAGTCAGTTGATTTTTTCCCAAATTTGAAGTTTTGTTTCAAAAGCTTTGACATGAGTATACATTTCATGAATTAAATGTTTTTCCTTTTGTAATTTTAAATTAAGATCCTTTAAATGGATGGTAATATCTGTAAGAAATGCAAGATCACTAATACAGTTATTAGAAACTGTCAACTAAAACTGTCAACATAGGTTTCTTTCAGTTTTCAAGTTTCAAATATTCTTACCTTTTCCGGGCACAAAATTTCAGCCAGAAAGCATTCTTTCGCAAATTCACCGTTAGAATAATTAGAAACTGTCAACATAGGTTTCTTCTGTCTTTAGGTTGGTCTGGCTGGCTATGTATGTATCGCGCATACAGGCTGCACTCATGGAGCTAGAGGGCTGAAAATTTAGACATTTACTCCTTATGTCTAGAAAAATCGTTTTTATTTTTTCAAAATTCCCACCAAAATAGGGTGTTTTTGCCCCCCCCCCCCAAAAAAAAAAAATGGTCCCTATGTTGACAATAAGTAAAAAAAAAATGGTCCCTATGTAGACAATAAGTCAATTTACAATGTTAGTTCATGCTCAATTGGTCCCTTAGTTTGTGTCTGGCTACGTTCATGCTTGGTATTTCAAAATTAAGACTTTTTAGTGATTCAACAAAAGGCGAGAGAAGTAACTTATTCATTAATCACCCCTTTTTCCAATTTTTTAATTGATCACCCCAACATGCTGTGCTGCCAAATGACATTGGGTACATGACGGTTTCTATTGAATGATTAACCAGACCTGTTTTTAGAATGTTTAGCAACTTTTTCGATAACAACATATCTTGCATGCACAATTTTTCAGGGTTCCATCTTTCTCTTTAGAAAAGTGCGCATTTAGGTTACCGTTTCTTTAGCGTTTCAATCTTCAGCTTTCTAATATCTCCTTTAAATTTATCATACCCATAATGTTTAATAGTGTAATGACGGTTAACGTTAAATTCTTTAATCGCGGAGAGGGATTCAG
>VCCN01005929.1:172484-190187 GCA_006491835.1 Architeuthis dux | reverse complement strand
CTTCAAATTAGACAACACATTGAAAAATATGTTCTTTATTTCATCTTACCCAACACAACATTATTTACACAGTGACCTAAATCTTTAATTCCAATCTGCGCTGTAGATTGATGCATTTAAGTTGTGATAAAAAAATTTTTAAGATGAAGGTAAATAGTAGTTAAAATTTAATAATACTGGTTTATAATACTTCATCAAAAACAAAAATCTTATATAAAAGCCAAATATGTTAATTTGTATGTTTATTTGGTTGTATGATTGTCTGGTCATACTCCTGTTATAACCTAAAAGTTATAATGGATTGATCCATGTGAAATACATTAACAGAGCTAATAAAAGGGTTGTAAAGTGAGATATTCTGTTGCCATAGCAATGAAGAATACGCTACAGGTTTAATAGACAATTGTCACAGAAACTCTGATCATTTTATTGTAAGATATGTGTGCCATTCATGAGAAGATTGAATGACAAAATTCCTGTTATAAAAATTATTTGTTTCTGATGTTTAGAACCGAAGATTGGTTTGAGAATGGTGACCCCCCCCCCCCCATTTTTTATTCTTTTTTTATTCTCCATACCAAATATTGGGTCAATGGGCCTTATAGTTTTAGCATGAAAGAGGCACGGACAAACAAAGGCTCAAATATTAGTATAGATTATTTCTGGCATTCTTTATGGCCTTTATCTTTTAGTTTCTTTTTGTTGTTCTCTTGTTGTTTGATGGAACCATTCCTAGAAGACTGTCACATTTTTATTATCTATTAAACACCCTAGTCAAGTATCAGTATAACACATTCTCTTATCAAAAAGAAAAATAGGAAAATAATTATTCTTTACAATTATGGAAATGTATTTATTTGAAAAGATCACAATTTATGGTGTTATGGATTAATGAAACAAACTTCATAAGAATTTTGTATTCTATAGTTTAAATGTTGTAACAGCTATTGATTGAAAATTAAATAAGCTTTCATAAAAATTATATTGATGTTTTCTTTCAGAAAAACTCCAGCACAAATATGGTGATCTAAATGGAGATATTGTGTTGGTTGACTTGAACCGTGGCAACAATGGATTGGGAATTAGTTTGGCTGGAAACAAAGACCGCAGTAAAATGAGTGTGTATGTGGCTGGGGTACAGCCAGGAAGTTCAGCTTTTAATGATGGACGTATACGAGTGGGAGATGAACTACTTGAGGTCAGTATATCGATTTTATTTATGCTCAAGCAAAATTTTCAAGATATATCTTTTCTTTTATAATTAAACTATTTTATTTATTGCTTCATTCAAATATTTAATCCATAGAAATCTATAAGTAGAGGCTTAAAAACGATAAGTATAGCTTTTAGATAAAATATTTAAAAGTATATACTTATATAAGCATAATCATAGCAGCCAGAATAAAGTTAATTTAAGTCTGATTTTGAAGCCTCCTTATTCCTTATGGTTTTGTTTCTGTGTCCCCAAGAGGATTCTAGAGGACCATATCTATTATCCTTACTTTACTGACACATGCTATGAACTCTACAGATGTAGGGATAGTTTTAAGCTGCAACTTTTTAAGCCCAGTATATACAAATTGACAAGATACACCATTGGAAAGCTGAGGAAATTCTCTTTCCAAAGATATATATATATATATGTATATATCTCCTTCATTAACTATGTCCACAATTTTGTCTATAAAGTATAGACACATCCTTGTAAAATCCTGAAATACCTATAAATTAATGTTTTAGGGTAAAATAAAGTGGATTTTTGAATTCCTCATGTCTTAAACCCATGATATAGCCTTTTAAAGTACTCGGATATGTCAACTGGGAGACGAGATATGAAATCTGTTTTGTTGGTGTATGCTGGCGACCATTTTGTTTTATGCAAATGAGGTAGTTCTTCCCAACCTTTTTCTTGGGAACATCTTTTTTCTGAAAGAGAACATCCTAAGGAACATTTTGGTATCCTAAAAGTAGAATCATGGTGGGGGGGGTGCACGGTAGCCCCTGCTGGCCCCCGGACTATAACCTGAAAAGGCTGTTACTGTTTTAATGATTGTAATCAAACTAAAATCGATACTACAATTTATATGGTAATTTATTCTCATTGTTTTTTTTATCGCTTCTCATCAGTTTTGTTATTCTTCTAAAATAAGTTATTTTTATTTTTACTTTATAATTTATAAGTCCACTGCTGGACAAAGGCATTTCCTATCTCCTTCCATGATGGCTGTGATTGCACTGATCTCTGCCATGTCTTACTGGCAAACCTTTCTCTCCTCCCTCCATCTAGTGTCTGGTCTTTTCCTACTGCATTTACTATCCCATGGGCACCAACTGGTTAACCTTTTGCTCCATTTGTTGTCATTTCTTCTTTCTAAGTGCCCAGCCCATCTCCAATTATTTGTATAATATCCTTCACCCAAGCCCGCTCTCTGATCCATGTTGATCTTTTTCTATCTCTTAGTTATCCTCAGCAGTTCTCAATTTGTTTTGTGAATTTTCAGGTTCTGCATCCGTAAGTCAAAGTTGGTATTATGCATTCATTGTATACTTTACGCTTTAAGCACATTGGCCAGGTGATCTTCAATATGTCTCTATTCATACCAAAAGCTTTCCAGCCAATCATTACGCATCGTTTTGTTTTGCTTTCATTGTCATTCTCTAACTTTATTAGCTGACCTAGGTAAACGTATTCATCAACATTTTCTAATAGTCCAAGAGCTGATATTTCCCTTATATTCGATAAAATGTTGCAATTTTCACCGAGAATGCACAGGCTGATAGTTGTAAGATTTACATATTTGGATTCCATGTACACTAATCTACTTAGGACCCCAATCAAACCTTGGGAACCCAAAAACATAAATAAATTCTTATAGTCTTTTTGGGGACTTACTTTTGTCCTTGTTCTGTTCATCTTTAGCCCTATATTTTTACTTGCCCTATTTAGATCACTCAACATATTTTGTGATTCTTTGGATGCTTCTGACGTCGTGGAAATGTCATCAGCAAATCTCAAGTGGTTTAGATATCCCCATCTATGTTCACTCCCATTCCCTTCCAGTCAGTTTCCTGAAAGCTGCTTTCATGGCTTGCTTTTCCCAATTTCATATTTTGTAGTGCAAATGCTACTTCGTCTTTTGTGTCTGGGATATGACTAGTATCTATCGGTGTATCAGTTTGTGGTACTTTTATTTTTGAAGCATACACATTTTCCTAATATTCCTCAGTTATTCTCAACATCCTGCCCCTTCATTTGGTAATTTTGCCATTTCTGTCCTTTAGGCTTAGGTCGCCTTACGATCCGATCAAATTTTGTCCGATTAAACCATAAGTCGATTTTTGCGAAGTGTCGTCGATATGTATTTTTAATCATAGATCGAGACATTTTATACTCATGTCGCTACATCCCGACTTTCAATCACTGCAGAAAAGTCTTTTATTTTATTTAATTTATTCAAAACAAGGATAACTTCAAACGTTTTTTATGAAAAAAAAGTGGTTAAGAAAGTCGAATGTTCGAAAATAAAAACTTTTCGCAAGTAATTTTTGGTACTTTCCAATCTATAATACCTTATTTACCCACCTCGTAAAACAAATTTTTTATTAAACCAACAAAAACTTTTTCTCCCCTGTATCCATTTTCTCGATATACTAAACGCACAATAAATTTATGACAAAACTACATAGCAAACAATAATTTGTTTTAATACAAAACTATTAGCAATTTTCTAATTTAATGTTTACTTTTATCGTAACTTTCATTATTGAAAAGACATCAATATGTGATAGATTTACATCCAAAAATGAGGCAAAAATAATATAAAAATTTCTAAATTTTCCTAAAAATATGAAAATAGGCATTATTAATAAAAATATGGATTCCTATTTTAGCAGTATATTTCCATACATGATACAAAAAGGTTGCTATTTTATTTAGTTAAAAAGGAAGTGATGTTAAATTGATTCTAGCTTTTGATTGGCTATAACACTTGATCATAGAAAATAGAACCCTTTCTATCCCTACAATCCAGTCGCAGACACAATTGCAGATGCTTTTGCAGGTTATAAGGATTAATTAATCGTCGATTGAACTCAAAGAATTAGCGATTTGACGAAATCCAATCGGTGACCGATCGTCAGTGCAACCTAAGCTTAGCTTTAGTGCAAGCATCTATTGTTTGCCGGTATGATCCGCAGCTTGGGCGTGCTTTAAACTCTTCCGTTTTCTCATAGCCTCTACTATATGTTTCATGTTTTTTTTCCTTTTTTTTTCTTCTTCTTTCTTCTGTTCATTAGTTTAAGTTCTGCTCTGCTCTTTTGGTTTTGTCCTCTTTAGTTTTTATCTCCTTATTTCTCCCTCCTTATTTCTCCTCTGTTTGATTAGTTCGAATGTTGCTTTTGAGAGTTTCCCTGCATTATTGTATTGCCTACCATCACTACTGCTTCCTTAATTATATTTGTCAGGCTATTACTCTTTTCCTCTATATCATGTTGCTATTCCACAAGGCCTTAAATCTGTTCTCTATCGCTACCCGAACATTCTCTATCTCTATCTTATTAGGGCATTTTTTCTTCTTAAGAATCATTTTCTCCATTGAGTTTTAAAGTTAAATTTAATTCTGCATGCTACTATTCGATGGTCACTTCCCATATCTACTTTTTTTATAACGGTAACATCTTTAATGTTATGCTCGGTTTTATATTTTTCTTATTATGAAAACATTGTCATGATTTTGGCCCATTGCAAAATAGTAATCACTGGATAGATATTAGTATTATTATCTCTGAAATTATGTTTTATATTTCAAAGATAATAAAAGATTTTTTTTCCCTAAAAAGCTGTTATTGTAGATCTTTATGTAGGTAAAGAAATATCTGTGAAAGTCAAAAATCAAATGCAACTAGAATAATCAAATGGCTGAAATGTAGGAAATGGTTGAACATTTTATTTTATTAAAATATTTTCTTTTTCCAGGTGAATGGACAAGTTCTATATGGTAGAAGCCATCTGAATGCTTCAGCTATTATAAAAGGACTTCTCCAACCAGTTCTCAAAGTTGTTTTACTTAGGTAATTGTATTTTTTGAAATTCAATTTTTTTTAAATTTAAATCTTATAATAAAAGGTGCTTTACTTGATTTTTACCTGCTAAATGAGACTTTACAAATATTTTTTTTATTTTTAAAGCTTTAGATAATTTTCAAAAAGATTTCTTGGTATAAAATCTATAAATACAACTTGTCTTTTGATAGGCTATTTAAATATTTTTGTTCATAAATCCAAAATTAAACGGGATTTCTCTCTGATTGTAAAAGAGTAATGTCATATTTTTAAAATAAGGAATACATGCTATTGTAAGGCACCGATCATGCTTCTTTTCTTTCTTTATCTCTTACTTATTTACTACCTTATCTACTCTTTCCTCTTTTTCAATCTGATTCACTATTGACTGGCTGACAACTGCTAGTTTAGGACTCCTACTATTAAGCTTGTGGTATGAGAATTTGCCCCACCCCTCCCGTATATGTTGTGTGGACACAGAGGGCGCTAAATAGTTTTTGTCTATATAATGAGAGCACATGCTAGAAGCAGAGAAGGTGTGTATTGGATATGGAGTTGAATAGGCAGTTTGTGAATGTTTTACTGAATAGCAGAAACTGTGATCCTGCTGGTAATTTGCTAAATGTGTTGTTTACCCTCTTAAGGAAAATTCAATCTTATTATTTTGACACATACAATCAGGGGTAAGAGAGGTGGCCTACACTTTCCACTATCCCTTGCTGCTCCTTAATATCTTAGAAGGTGGTAATTGTTTGCAGTTTTAGGGATGATTTTTGAATCTGCTAATTTAAAATGTGCCTTGGAGTTTTGAAGTTGTCTTGCAATGATCTGTTCTTAAAGAATGCTGGACACTCGTAAAGAAGAAAGTACTTTTATTCCACTATAGCTTTGGGATATTCAGCTGAACAATTAAGATAAGGATATAAAATACTATTCTACATATGAATTCTTTCATAAAGTTGAGGAAGATAAAAAAACTGTTCAACAAATTCTTTTGCTTCTTGTAAGTTGTGTGTGTGTGGAGTCTGCTAAGGATATTCTTTACATCAACAAGTGGATCGATGCAGAGAGATAACGGCATTATGTAGCAACAGGGTATCACTCACTCAAACGAACAAGCATTGGCACATAATTATCTCTTAATGGGATTTTTCCACTCTGATTCAAAATCAGAATTAACCCAAAACCTACAGGACTATAATATTGCTAACAGGATTCAGGCAATACTGATTAACGACTAAAGGGAAGCTACTCGTGGCGAAGAGAATATTCAAAATCTTACCTCCTTGTATTTTCCGGGGAAGGTTTTTTCATGGTTGATTCTCTCGGTTGCTACAAACGGTTCTGTCTTAGCAGGTGTGAAGCCCTTTTCAGCTTATGTCATGTAACTTCTAAGTTGCCTTTTGTGCTAGTCAGGTCGTTTGAAATCTTGACCAGTTGGTCAAGATTTCTCGTAACAGGGTTGACCCGACACTGCCTAAAAAGGGTTACGCTTACATTGTATCAGTAAACCGTATAAGATTTCTTTCAAGCGTTCAGCGGCCTAACTCTAAGGCCGTTAAATTGACCCCAATCTGTGGTCAAAGGCTGGAGCCTTGCTTCCACACGGCTGCCGGCTTCAAGAGTGTGGTAACTAGCATTTTAAAATGGCCGCTGGTTGCCGTCCTGGCCTCCCATTGGCTGTTACAATTTCAGCGAATGAGAGGCAAGTTTTCATCCCAGGAAATAAACCAAAATGGCTGCTGCACAGAACAAATTCCTTTGTTCCCAGCCTAAATACAAAACAAAATGGCTAAAATCTCCAATCCGATGCCGAAAGATAAGGAATACAGACAGATGCAACATTTGAATTAAACATTCTCAAGCCAACAAATAGTAATTCAATTCTATTCTTATGCCTACTCTTAGTAATAAATTCCATTACTCTGAAGTATTATTCAAGGGAACAAGTTTATGCACAGTTGTTTCCGAAGTATCACCCATGGAACAGGCCTTGACACGGAGGCACTGCATCTATACTGTATAACAGCTGCTTATACTCTGAATGCTGGATGCCACTCTGGTTGGGCCAGTTTAGGTGTCTCAAATTTATTGAGAATCAGCTCACTTAATTACTGCTCAGGCCTTAGGTACTGTCCTCCACGGGTCTTGGGATCAGATGAATAGGTTATTTTGGTCATTAATCTCAACCATATCTGACTTCTCGGAAACACATTGTGTCCTTTCTACATCAATCCTGCAAAGATAAATGACGTCCATGACTTCTTGTCGTTTCCTAATTTCATCTGGGGAATGTTTTGATTTTCAACCAAGTTCAAACAACTTTGCCTCATACCTGGACTTCTAGGATGTTTGATTAACCTATCCCCATTTAGAGAGTACTTTCTCTTTAAATTTGTCTTTTTTCAATCTCAATTTAATTCTGCAAAAACAAATTTCCTAACAGATTGTCAGTGTCAAAACAACTTTCTTAAGATACAGAGATTACCTGTGTCTCAGGTCAAGGCTATCCATCAACTTGCCAAGATCCTCAGAAAGAGCTCTTCTAGCTTGAGATGTTGTATAGTGGGATGAGAGTCTTGAACTTGGAAAAAAGGATGGAAGGAAACTTCTTTATAAAAATATGAGAACATATTTTTATTTCATAGCTTACATTTTGTCGGCCGGAGAATGAAGAGTGGGAGAGAGATAAGGAGAACCGACAGTCTGTCCCCAACAGGGACACTGGTCTTGTGCCTTCCGGCCCAGCCCAGGTGGTCTGCCTCTCTGTTCTGAGTTCCGAGTTTCTCTCCGTCCCCATAGCTTCCGTCCTGTCTTCTTTTATCAGGTTTGTAAGCCCACGCTTGTGTGTTCAACATCCTGTTTTTGGACACCCACGCATATGCATATTTCCTACGGTCCCCTGGTCACTTCCACTTCTGCACAGGTGTTGGCCTGGAAATGACCTCCCGTGGTAGCATATCATAACAGACTAATTTCATTGTTTGAATCACAGCAGTATCTCATGCTGATTATCTTATTCTTTGAACTTCAGTTTTTTACTATTTTGACTGCTTCCTTGATCCTATTACACTATATTACATTTCAGTTCATATCAAACAAGTTGCGATTTAAACAAGATTTCAAAGATTTAGATACTTGTATTTATTTTCTTTCATCTCAAGTTTAATTTTTATGTCAATTGAGCTATGTTTTTTCCATTTTTTTAGGTCAGAAAATTACCTGGAACACATGGCTGTAAAACCCTTAAAATTGTTGCCTGCAACATCAGACGAAGTAAATATTAACTTTTAAAATTCTTCCATGGACTCTTATTTCATCAATAATCCCCTTTATATTTACAGTGTGTAAATCCATTTGTGCAGACCTGAAAATGTTGTGTACATTCTGAAGAAGAAATTAAAAAATATTCTAGGTTATTAATATATAAAAAAAAGTCACTTTTATTAAAAACATTTTTATACTCTACTAGCATTGCTTGGGGGGAAAAATAACTTCAAATATAACCACGCAGGAAAAAATGTTCTTTGATATATTTCTTCTTACACAACAAATGAAAAAATAATTATTTACACTACACATGAAAAAGTAGCTGTTACTGAAAAAATATTATGATGCACAAAAAAGAACAAATGATGTCGTCTCTTATTTTGACAGGGATTCTGGATATACAACATTAGTGCTTTGCCCATTGGGTGCCAGTATGAAAAGGTTGGTCGAGGATCCAACCCTATAACAACCAATATAGAGCTGGACAAGGGCAGTGATCTTGAGATTGTCCTTGTGCCTTGTTACAATTTCAGAACTTTTTTTCTGAAAGCATTTTTCAGCGTTGCACAACTTTTTACAAACAAAACAGAAAAGATTTTTTAGCCTCTATAGTTCTTTCGTTTGGCTGAAAAAAAGCTATTTTGATCCAAAATTGACCTGTGCTGGCCTCCAATGATGTTGGCCAGCACCACCTATTCTATCATCTTTTTCTGGACAAGTTAATCCCACATTTCAAATTACCTCCAGGAATATAATTGTTTGGCTGCAATATGGTTTTAAAAAAAGACTATTTTCATCAAGAATTGACCTCTGCTGTCCTCCAATGATCCTGGAAGTGAGCACCACCTATCCTATAATCTTTTTCTGCCAAGGTCAACCCCACATACTAATTTACTTCCAAGAATGTAATTGTTTGGCTGAAAAAGTTATATTAATCCAAAATTGACCTCTAGTGACCTTCAATAGCCTTAGAGGTCATCACCACCTATCCAATCAAATTTGACCTTATCCTCTCTACTGTTTGTGAGGTCAAAAACATTTGTGTACTTTATAGTAAACTCAATATTATACTATAAATTGCTTTAGTTAGCTGCAAATGACCAGAAATCACCTCAGGTCTCCTCGAATGACCTCCAGGGTCAAACTCACATTGCCTATGACCATTTTCATGTAAAGATTTACTTGTATGCCGAATTTTGGCATCCTAGGTGCAAAATTGTGACCAACAACTTAGAAAATTGGCTAGAAATGACCTCTAGTAACCTTGAATGACCTCAGTTCAGATTAACATTGCCTAATATTTTTGTCATGAAAGGATTTACCCCTATGCCAAATTTCAGTTACATTGGTGCAAAATTGTGGCCAGAAAATTGTATAAAAATGACCTGGTGACCTGAGGTCAACCTTGCATTGCCTATGACCTTTGCAATTAAAAGATCCCCCCCCCCCATTGCTGAACTTCAGTTTCCTAGGTGCAAAATTTTGGCCAAAAACTTGAAAAATACGTTAGAAATGACCACTGGTGACCTTGAGTAGCCACCAAGGTCAACTTCGCCTAGTTTGACATGAGAAGATATACTAATATGCTAAATTTCAGCATCCTTGGTGTAAAATTGTAGCCAACAACTTGGAAAATTGGCTAGAAATGACCTCTGGAAACCTCGAATGACCTCCTGTCACAAATTGATATTTAGTGAGTCTTCCTGCCAAATATATGGTCAATGGGTCTTGTAGTTTTAGCATGAAAGAGGCACGGTCAAACAAACAAATAAACAGAAGGCTAAAATATTATAGTTCTTTTAGCATGTGCATAATAAAAGCTAATGTAAATTTGTAAGGTATGTATACTTTAGTGTTTGCATGATCTCACAAATAAGGGTTTTTTTTAAGATCTTTAAAGAAAAAAAAACTGCATAATCCTTGTTTTTACCCATCACAAATAAGCTCTATATTAATGTGTATTCAATGCATGTCTGACATTTTTTTACAATCAATATGAGTGAAACTTTTCTTTCTTTTTTTAAAAAATTTATAGCAAAATGACTCCTATCAACATGAAGATAGCATCCACTCAGTTCAAGGACCATCACATATTGAGATTAGAGTCCCAACTGATGAAACTACCCCAGCTTTGCTTCTTCAAGATGCTATTCAAGTTGTTGTAATAAACAAGGTAAAACAATGTTGTGTACTCATAATAATATTATCATCTAAATTATTTAATGGTTTATTTAAAGACTGAATTGTACTTGCCCAGGATTTGGAGCAGATGCTAATATTTTTTGAAACTCAAGAAAACATATTTCCAATCATTTTTCTCATTTTTAAAACTTGATTATTAAACATTTTTTTCTCCATTATTATTCTATAACAAGCTTTTCTCTATCTTAATATTGTTGCCCTCTTATCACAACACCTGGACAATACTCTCTTCAACTGCTCAGGCATCTTTCCCTAAATACTCAGGCATCTTTCCCTAAATACTCATTAACTTGTTTTCTGAAAGAAATATGTTATATTAATACAGTTAAAGTATAAAACTTTATATTTCCTATGCGGGATAAACCTTAGACAAAATTCAAGTCTACTTTTTTTCCCCCCCTCTCTCTTACACATATTTCTTTATTTTTACCTTTTACAGGGATCCACTGGCATTGGATTTACAACAATGGAAGACAAAGCAAAAACTGGAATGTATATAAAGTCAATAATTCCGGGAAGTGCTGTTGCTCAAGTTAGTTTGATAATGTTTCCAAATATTTATAAATAACTATAGAAATTATATTATTGTTTTTTCTTCTTCTCCTTTCTGCTTGTATTGATTCTGTTTATTTTGCTGAATGTACAATCGTGCCAAAGCCATTTTTGTGTGTTTCTCTTAAATGAAAGAAATTTCTTTATCTTCTTTATAGGGAAATTTATTGAGTGTTGGCGATAAAATTTTGGAAATAGACAGACATTCTTTGGAAAATGTTGATTATGGCAAAGTAAGTAAAAGTATACATCATTTTTAGGTGATATCCATTGCTCGTAGGAAATATGTTGTGACAATGATGAAATATGATTTTCTATTCGTTGTATACTGAAAAACATGCATTATGAAAAGATCATGCATATATTCAAGATTTAAAATGCCTATTTACACATTAATTTTAAATTGATTAATGGAGAAAATCTGTTATTTTAATATTTTTAAAGGAAGCTCTTAACTGTATAACGAGCAACATTTCTTTACTCTAAAAATATCTCTACAGCCAAAGAATATTTGTGTTACTTTGTTATATTGGATTGACCAAAAGGTTTGTTCGGTTTTATCATTAGATGGCATTTTGAGATTTTAGTTTTAATATATCAGCATATTTTTAGAAAAATGTGGTCAAAATTGGGGTCATTTTTACTTATTGATTCTAACATTGAAAATGGAAGAAAATGAGCAACGTTTTTGTGTTATACATTTTTGTTTTAAGAAAGATAAAAACGCGAGTCAAATGCAATAAATGATTTGTGCAGTATATGAAGGTACTGTGAATGATCGAAGGTGTCAAAAGTGGTTTGTGATATTTCTTGCTGGAGATTTCTCACTGAACGATGCTCCACAGGTAGACCAGTTGAGGTTGAGGGCAATCAAGTGCAGGAGATAGCGAGCATACCCATAATATCCAAATCAAGCATTTAAAATCATTTTCATCAGCTTGATTATGTCAGTTGTTTTGATGTGTGGCTTCCAGGTTCTAACACTACGAGTACTGTGGACTTTACAAGAAAGTAAGTCTACAGTCTGAGGTCTGTCAGAAATCTTGTTAGTTAAGTATAAAAGCCTAAAAGGCAAATATTAAGTAACTTGGATTTTACTACTAAACAGAATGTATAGTAGGAAGGATATCTTTATTTGTAACAATAAGGCGCCATGACTTTTTTATAAAAAAATACACAACAGTATGAAGTGACTGGGGTGTAGCGTCATAACATAAGCGAAAGAAAAAAAAACAAAAAAAACTGGACTGTATTTCCATCTGTAATTGGCTACTTAAATGTAATGTAAATTGAAACAAATTGTGACAGGCAATGAAAAGTGTGTACTTTACAACAACTTGAAATACAAGAGATTGTGGTGCATACAAAATGAACCACCATTAATCGTGTTACGTTATAGTCGATGCGTGACCTTTAAATTAAGTCTAAATTAGGGTGGTCATTTAAACAAGTATAATTTTCGATAAGTCATTTTAGTTTTAATAAAATGGATGGCCTTGTTAAAATCTTCTCACGGTCAGAAAGAGGGATATATTTCATCCCAGACCACTTTAGGTCAGAGGTCCCATAAACACAATGTTTGGCGCCAGTTTTGGTCAGAAAGGAATTTTTACGGAAAGAAATCAGTAGATATGACGGACAGTCAAAAACACATTAAGGATTTCAGACCTCATGTCAAGTGGATGGCACATTTGAATGAATTTGGGCGTTAGAATTTGAAAACAAGTTATCGCGGATCAAAAGATCCATTTATAGATAAAGAAAATTCACGGAAACACATTAAGGATTCTTGTGTTATTAATCGCAGACCAAAGACAATAGATAGATAAGTATAATTTACGGAAGTAGTTGCGAATTTTGCATGGACGTAGGAATGACACTTTGTTCAAAAACAGATGTTTGGAAGAGGAAAGAAAGAAATGAGTAGGGATGAAAAGAGGCAAGCTAGCTATGTAGACACCAGGCTTAAATAGAACCGTGATTTTGAGAACAGGCCAGTCCGAGAGGGTAGCGCCATGTGCATAGCCTCGGTGAGTGTGAAGTTAAGTACCCATGACCAACACTCGCCTAAGGTGTTAGTCTCTCCTTCTCTCTCTCGCTCCGTAACCAAATTGGCCATGTGTACGAAAATAAACATACACTATAATACAATACAAGACTTTGTTTGTTTCATCTTTGAATGCATGCTGTCCTATGCAGTTTCTTCCTGCATCTCAATAACACTATGCCTGCATGTTAATAACATGATTATGCAACAATCGTACCAAAGTCTGGTCTTCATCCAAAGAAGGTGATGCTGTGTATATGATGGGAAGCCAAATGATTGAAGACAGCAATCAACAAAAAGAGTCTGGAATTAAGAGAAAGGGAATAATGTTCCATCAGGATAATACTACACTGCATCTTTCTTGGGTGACCAGGCAAAAACTGTCCCAGCTTGACTGGGAAGTTTTTACTCACTCTGCCATATTCACTAGATATTGCACCTTCAGATTACAATTTATTCCAGTCTTTACAGAATTATTTTAATCAAAGAATTTCAGTTCCCTGGAAGACTTCAAAAAGCAGTTAGAGCGGTTCTTTGCTGAGAAAGATGAAAAGTTCTGGGAGGCTGGAATTATGAAGATTATACAGTAAATATGTTAAAAGTTAATGTCTTTTAATTTTTACTTACTGACCGAACAAACTTTTCGTCCAACTCAATTGATTACTCTTTTTGGTATCATTTTGTATAATGAAACTTATTGGCTTTCTTGTACTTATTTTAGGCAATGGATATCTTGAAGAAAACACAAGGAAAGGTCAAATTAAAAGTTCAAAAACAGCGATTGATCAAGAAAAATGAAGTTTCTGTAAATCTTGGTGATGTTGGAGGTGAGTTTAAAATGTTATTAGAAAACTCTCTGCTTATTAATTCATTGAGCACAAAGTAGTATAAGCATTGATCTGAAGAACTCATAACTTTGGCTTCTGGACCAAGCTAAAATAAATAAATAAATGTGTGTTAAGTCATTGGGTCAACTACACTTGCAGTACTTTGCCCCCTCCCCCCTACATACACACACACATATCAATTAAAGCTAGTTTAGAAGCACTTTCCAGGTATGAGGATTCAGTAATGTCATTTTTCAGCTCAATGTTTTTAACCACTTTGATTTGATTTTAATTAAAATTTGAATTTGTTTTACTTATGTTTGTTTTATGTATTATTAATGGGATTTTTTAATGAAGGATTGGTCCATATTCGTGTACTCAAAAAAAAAAGTCTAAACCATTTCAAACAGTTTAACAATGGTTATTTTACACTTTTAATTCATTTTGTATTTCACAGTGAAAGTGATTTTAGTTTAGTGGGTAGCTATGAATCTAAAATGATTAAAACCAAAAATATTGCAGCTTATTTTTTAAAAAGAAAAGCATTTAAAACATTTTAAATTATAGTATATAATAAATAATGGATTAACAAGGAAGTTTCACATCATAAAAAAAATGCTGCATTCAATCTCCTGGCTTGTATACATGTCTAAAGGAAAAGGTTTTTATTGAGTTCCATAATGTTTATAAATGATAGATTAAACTGGCCATAATGGTTCAAGTGTCTTCATGTTATCGCAGTTGGGTTCAAATAAACCATGATGGTGTCTGCAAGCTGACACATAATAGGGTTTGGGATAAGATAAAGGTCTTATCTTAGCATGTTGATATATAATGCTCAGTACACTCAGTAGCATACAATGCAAAAATATTGCAACTTCACTATATATTTAAAACAATTCATTTTTAATAGAAAATTTTTTTTTATCAGATTAAGTTTAAAATATAGTGCAATGGAAAATTCCAAAGTGTGTTTTCACTATTATTTTTCTTAATTGGTAATTTTATGAAAATAATTCATTTTTTATATAACTGCTTAAAAAAATGGTACTTATGGAAAATTAAGGACCATAACTTTTAAACACGTTGTATAGACATTGTTTATATCAAGATCTACTTTATATTCACTTGAAAATTTATAGGAAATTCATAGAGATTTTTAAAAATTTTATTTGGTATTTAGTTTACATTATTAGTTGTATATCTTCTGATCTGAAATTAGTTTTTAATATAAAAAAAATTATAAATAACAAATTTTGGCAAATTCAATGACTGCTAATTTTCCTAAATGCTTCATTTTTTATATCTAACTTGAATTAACTTTTTTACTAACATTTCAGCTTTTTAAAAAAAGATTATTTTAATCTGCAACAAATCTTTCTAATTTTACAGAAATATAAATGTTCTTTTTGAAAATGTATAAATTTTGAATGAGTTTAAACTTATCCTGCATTTTGTAAATACATTTTTTGAAATGCATAGAAAGATGCACATGCATCTTTAGTGTCTTTAAAAAAGAAAATGTCTTTTAGGTCTGTGAAATGAAAGAAAATTCTAAGATTTGCTCTAAATCTGTAAAATAAATCAGATTATGACTTTCAGGAATCAAAACAATCTTGTAAAATTTCAAGTCTAGAATCTAGTTTAATGTGACAATTGTTAATTTTTTCAAAGGAATATTTGTTATAACTATGATTTTGAGCTAATGAATTTTATTCAAATTCTAGTTTTTGTTTTATCCTAAACCGTGTAGTGTGCCAACATGGAATCTTTCCTTTCTAAAAACCTGATTATATGCTCTTCTTTTCATGCCACCTTCACATCTTTTATTTCAGGTGATTCTACCACTGACCCCAGCTCTGCTCAAAAAGTATCAGGTCCACTTTCTGATCCTTTAACCTGTGCCATTGTCCCTGGGACTGAAACCTATCTTGAAATTGATAAAGGTCGATCTGGGCTTGGTTTGAGTATCGTTGGTGGTGCTGATACATTATTGGTAAATATATTTTACTGTTTATCCTTTTTTATGGAATTGACTTTGTTCACAAAACAACATATAACAAAGTATTTATTCCAAGTTTGGAAATTTAATTTTATGAAAACGGCTTTAAATCAAATTTGATAAACTGTATATGGTAGAAACGATTCGGAAATTTCAAGTCTATGCATTTTTCAAAAATATTAACATTTCAACTTCACTAAAACACTACTAATTATTGGGTAACCAAAAATGTTCAGTTTATGAAGTAAAAATAAGTCAAATTTATTAAACAACATATTTACATTTTGTTCTATCTTCTGCCATCTTCATAATTCCATCCTTCCAGAACCTTTTTGTATTTTTCAGTAAAGAACTCTTCTAGCTGCCTTTTGCAGTCTTCAAGGGAATTTAAATTTTTTCATTAAGAGAATTTTGTAAAGACCATAATAGATAGTAATCCAAAGGTGCAATATCTGGTGAATCCAATGGATGAGTGAAAACCTCCCACCTAAGCTATAACAAATTGTGTCTGGTCATCAAAGAAACATGCAGCTTAGCATTGTTTTGATGGAATACTATGCCCGTTCTCTTAACTAATCCCAAATGCTTTTTTCTGATTACTGTTTTCAATTGGTCTAATTTGGAGCAGTACTTGTGTGAATCAGTTGTTTGCTTCTTAGGAACGAGCTCATAGTAGAGGACTCCCTTCAAATTACCCCATATAGATAGCATCACCTTCTTTGGATGAAAACTGGCCTTTGGTATGGTCAGTGGTCATTCATTTTGCTTGCCCCACAATCTCTTGTATTCCATGTTGTAATGTATCCACTTTTCATCGCCTGTTATGATTTGTTGAAAAAAAACAGGACAAAGTGACTAACATAACCAAACTGGTACAAATGATTTTTCACTGTTTGATTTGGACATATTTAGTATGTTGACCATCTCGTGCATCATATAACATTGATTATTCTCTAGTCATGTCTTAATTTGATTGCCATCAACCTCAACTGGTCTACTCAACCATGAAGCATCATTCAATATGAAATATCCTGCATGGAATTTTAAAAAACACTTTTGACATATGAAATCATTCATAGTACCTACTCTATAAACTACAATTTTTTTTTTAGTGTTTGAGTCACATTTTTACTTTAAAAAAAAAATAATAAAAACGAGTAATATGCCAAAAACGTTGCTTATTGTCTTCCCTTTTCAATGTTAGAATCAATAAACAAAAATATGTCAATTTTGATTTTTTTTAAATGCATGCTGATATGAATCTATCACAAGACCATCAAAAGCAATGTTTTTGAATGCAATTAGTGAAAACTATATGATCCTAATGGCTTCTAATGACAAAAACAGAACAAACTTTTTTGTTTACTCCATAATATACTTAAGAATTTCTGTTGTTACTATTATGCAATGATTTTTTTCCAGACCAATTTCCATGTCTTTATCACACTATTTGGGAGGGTACAGCATCTGAAATGTTGTGATAAACATAATAAAATTTAGGTAACTCATCCAAAAGAATCATTTGTTAAGTATCAGTTAGTCTCTTTTCTACATTAGGATTGATTCCATCATTTCATCTTTTTGTTGGGAGAGGAAAATATATGTAACTGTACCAAGGTTAAGTTAAATGCTTAAACAGAATTACGGATTTGTTTGAGCTCTTCTCTATTCTTATATCATTGAATAGTTCTGCTTGTCTATCTTACTGTTATTTCTTCTATTCTCTTTCTTACTGTTATTTC
>VCCN01005929.1:157352-171636 GCA_006491835.1 Architeuthis dux | reverse complement strand
TACTGTTATTTCTTCGATTCTCTTTCTTACTGTTATTTCTTCTATTCTCTCTTTGATGTTGACTAGCTTATCAATAAGTGGATACAATTAATCCATATAAGCTATATAAAATCCTTCAAATAAAAATTCTAATTTTTTAAAATTTGAACAATGTCTTCGTACTTTCTCAGCTTTTACAGACAGAAAATGAACTATTTCTCATTAGAGTCTTGACCAAATGGTTGTTGTCCTCATGTGTCAGCATCTTATTTTATATCTCTAATCTTTATTTCAATAAAATTAAGATATAAATTTGTGACTTATGTTTACCTCATGGGTTACAGTTTTTTTTATTTGATATCCTGTAATCTTATCAAATTTTTCACTAGGAAAGCAAAAGTACAAAATGTGATCTAGAACTTAATCTTTAATAGCAGTTTTTGAAAGTAAAATTATATAATTAATAAAAATAAAGTATTTAAAAAAAATTGTCATTACATATTGTTATAAACAATTTTTTAAATTTTATTCCTTGACTCTTAAATTTTCTACCTTCTTAGAATAAAGAGTTCTTTAATGAAATTGAAATTGTTTTTAACTTTGTAAAGTTAAAAATTCTCAAATTTTTAATACTGAATTAGAAAAATGAATTGCCAATTTCATACTTTAATGATCCAGTTGTTCACAAAGTATGTATTAAAGTAACTTATTGTATAGTTATTTTTAACACTAGTCTCATACTTCTATGATAAAATATAGATAAAATTTATCGGACAGTTGTTTTGTAGGTGATTGTAAACATTTAAAAAAATAAACAATTTGAAGAATCACATGAAAGACATGAAAATTGCAGATGCTGATCATATCACGCAGTATGGCTTTAAGAAACATACCTTCTTGTTTAGCAATTTTAAAAAGGATTTTAATGAAAGATCAATTTATTTTCTATTTTAGTGTAAAAAATCTGTTTACTATTTTAAAATGCATTGAATTATTTAAGTTATTGAAATTTAATATGTTTATAGCTATATTTAAAATTATATAATTTCTTGATTATAGGGATCAATTATCATTCATGAAGTATATGCTGATGGCGCAGCTCATCGAGATGGCAGACTTATGGCTGGAGACCAGATTCTTATGGTAGGAATGTATTTTATATCAGTTTGTTGTTGTATTGATGGATTTCCTTGTCATTTACATTCATCTGACTTAAATAACAAAGATAATCTTTCCCTTACATAGCAAAGAAAAAAAATCAAGTATTTAAGTACAAAATATACAAAATACAATAGATAATTCTTGAAGTTGTTTTTTTTTTTTTTTTTTAATGTTAGAGGTAAAAAATAAAGACAACATAACTAAATGAAAAAATATGTTGTGGATTTTATAAATATTTAAACTTTGCTTTGAGTTTAGGTTTGAACTTGAACAGATATGAACATATTAAAAGAATTAATTTTTTACAAGAAATCATGGCTGTCTTCCCTTTAGTTTAAAAAAATCCTCTCTTCTAATCTGTTTTATATTGAAAATGATACAATAAAAAATATATTAAATTTTATTAGTTTTTACCTTCATCCTAATTTTAGTTGTTTTTTATTACAACTGTAATGTAATAAATAAAAATTAAGATGAAGGTAAAAAAAACTAATCAAATTTAATAATAAAAATATTATGTTACAATACTTCATCTAATAATAAGAATAAATAACAAATATAATTTATCTGTGTTTTTTTATATATATTTTCTCATATAGATGAAACTAGATTATACAATATCAACAAAATCATCTTATTTAAAGAAAATGCTTGTTCTTCTTGCTGTATTTTTTTATTTTTATTTTTTTTTTACAGGTAAATGATGAAAACTTGAAAGATGCTACACATGAAAGAGCAATCCAGATCCTTCGGCAGACTCCAACTATAGTGAAAATGATTGTGTACAGAGATGATCAGTTGACAAAAGAAGAGGATATTTATGATATCTTTACTGTGGAATTAGCTAAAAAGCCTGGTAAAGGACTTGGACTCAGCATTGTTGGCAAGCGAAATGATGTTGGAGTTTATATATCAGATATAGTAAGTGAATTTCCAAACAGTATAAGTTCTATCATTTCTTTTAAGTACACATATGTGAGCAGTATTAAAGTGCCCGATTTCATCAATTATTTAGTACAGAAGAGTTCCTGGTCACTTTAATGTCTATTTTAAAGTTGTTGTTCATATTTTTAAACGGAACTAAACAGTGTATAAATAAGTGACTCAAGTGTTCGTCAGCACTTCATGAATTTAAGAGTTAAAGGGAAAAGAAAGGTTTACCCTCACTTTTGATCCCTTAATGGGGAAAAAAATGTTCCCTTCATTTTTGACCTCTTAAAAAGGAAAAAAGTTTCCCCTCACTTTTGACCCCTAAAAAAAGAAAAAAAAGTTCCCCTCAGTTTTGATCTCTAAAAGGAAAAATAAAGATTCCCTTCACTTTTGATTCCTAAAAGAAAAAAAAATCAAAGTTTCCCCTCACTTTTGACCCTTAGCAAGATCACCTTTTTCTTTGCCACACATATAAACATTTTCTCTTTTTTTTTTTTTTTTTTTTTTTTTTTTTTCCCCCCACATATAAACATTCTCTCGCTCATTCAACCTTTTTCAAAAACACATATTGGAACAATTACAGACACTTTCAACATCACAACAGCTGTATACAAAGTGTACACTTCTGCATGACACTTACATTATAAATCAACCAAGCTAAAAACTTGAAAAGTATTGGAATTGTTCTTGAGTGGTGAAATTAATTTCTCCCAAAACTTACCCTTTATAGAATAGTTTTATTTAATTTCATTAACCTTTTTAAAGTTTTTATTCAATTTGTATTTGTCCTAATATTCCAGGTGAGAGGTGGTGTTTCAGAAGCAGATGGTCGACTTATGCAAGGTGACCAGATATTGGCTGTGAATGATGAGGATATGAGGAGAGCAACTCAAGATCATGCAGCAGCAGTTTTGAAGGTTTGTTTTGTAATTATTCAATTCATATCACCTAGCAGGTTGTCACCAGTTTAATGCCATTGGTATGAGACCATAATTTGTTTTCATAAAAATGTACATATTAGTCACCACTACAGCTACCGCTACATTGGTTTATTGCTGGGTTTAGGTTATTCATGTGTTCTGACATTTATATGTATCTATCTATGTATCCAGACTTTGCCTAGCCCTAACTGTTCATAGAAGAAACTTGAAAATGTTTGAAAATTACCCCCCTAAATAGGTTTTTAGAGGGGGGTTCAATATGCAATGTAAGTTTATGCTAAATTTGGTCACTAGTTTGTGCCCACTTGTTTTTTGAAAATTCGGACCTTTTTTTTTTTTTGTGATCACAGCCCAACTTTTTAATTGATCACCCCCGACACAGCATATATGGGTGGCAGTGATTCATAATTTCCCTCGGAATGCTAGTTTCATTTTATGTCTTACACTAGGCAGCCACATGTCTTTGTAGTATAATGGCAATCTGCGTTTCTTCTGGTCGCCGTGAGAGATGAGAGAGGATAATTTCTTCCGGGACTGCGGGTTGACAGCAGCTGAACTTTCTGAGGAGGGAAATTAATTTCGGTGAAAAGGCTCTCCCACGTGGGTGGAGAGAAAAGATGACAAAATTCATGTTCTTCAATCTGGGCCAATTTGCGGATTACTTCGAGATATGGAATTCTGTTTCATTTAGTTTTCTAAATGAGTTGGTCACTTTTCTGAATTACTACTAAGAAAATCAAGGGTTGTTCCTCCTTCTTCCACCCAGCCGGGCGAAAGAGTCAACTACTTTGCTTCTGACCTTCTGCTGCCAGATTCAAATCTAAAACTGCTAACTCTTCTAAATGGGTCTCTCCTCTCTCAACTCTGACGGGCAGGGTGCCTCTTTGTGCGACCTGTCACTAACGGTGTCAGATCTCCAGTTTATCACGTACGCAGTTTAACACAAATTCTTAGCCTACGATATGGGTTTTTTTTTTCACGTACACACCATTTTGTTACATCTTGTTCAATTGCTGGAAAATACATTCTGCATAATTGTATTATTATCTATATATGATCTGTTTTGGAATATGATTCTCTTTTGGGATACACACTATTTACTTCTATACCCTTAACAAGCATGTTATTAGAAAAGACAGTGAATATTGTTTTCTGTTTTCAGATGCTCATGGGGAAAGTAGTGTTGACAATTGGCCGATTAAAAGCTAGTTCTCGATCATCATCACATCACAATTCCAGCTCCGGAGGCCTTCGCAAATCAGAGTCTCATACTAGTGGCAAGTCCAAGGGGAAGCATAGTAGAGGTTAGTATTAATTTGTCATAGCAAAAGGTTTACCAGTATTCTCAAAGGAACTTCTTTTGTATTACATGTCATCAAATATTAATTTGATTCATTTACATTCATTTACAGATTGTTTTGTTTTTTGTTTTTTTTATTTTGATATAAACAATCTTTATAATTATTTGATCATAATTCTGTGTGAGGTTCAAGTAAAGTTTTTTATTTTTTTTTATTATATAGACATAAACTGAAATCGCTACTATCTCATGTAGATAGCAATGATTTAAAAAAAGATTTTTAAGTTAATTTTTTCAAGGAACTTGCCCTTAAAACCACACTATTAAGACCAAGAATCTGCTTCTGATACATTGATAACACCTTCATATTGGGTGGCCAGAAAGTTTGCTTTATTATCTTCAACATTTACTTCATTGAACAACATTCATCGTTTTGTTCCACTGCCATCTTTCAGGCAACTTCATAACTCTGTCCTACTAGAACTTTTATCTTTCTCAGCAAAATACTGCTCTAGCAGCTGTTTGCAGTCTTTCAGAGAATTGAAATTTCTTCATTAAGAGAATTCTGTAAGAAACGGAATAAATGCTAATCCAAATGTTTAATATATCCGGCAAATGAGTGAAAACTTCCCAGCCAAGCTGTAATAATTTTTGGCTGATCACCAAAGAAGCATGTGGTCTAGTGTTATCATGATGGAATATTAGGCCCTTTCTCTTGAATTCCAGACACTTTTTGTTGATTGCTGCCTTCAGTTGGTCTATTTAGAGTAGTACTTATTTGAATCAATCATTTGCTTCTCCAGAAGGAGCTTATAGTAGAGGACACCCTTCCACTCCCAACATATACACATCACTTTCTTTGGATGATAACTAGTCTTTGGTATGGTTAGTGGTGGTTCATTTTGTCTTGACGATCACTTTGCAGCCTTTTGGCTAAGATTAAAGTGTAGTATCTGTTCTTCGAAACCGCCATGGCCTCAAAGTTCAGAGAACCATGGCCCTTTGGGGGGTCCTTGTGGGAGAAGTTGCACAGAATATCTTGGCCAGCTGGTCGGGAGGCAATCATCATTAGCATGCTCGGGATTCGTCCTGAGAAGCTTTTGGGATTCCCCACCTTTATCCCGGTCCTCGTGGCATTTGTCTGAATTCGGCACTAAATGACCCACCACGGGTCGATGTGCCGTTAAACAAAACAATCAATCAACCATTTTGTCTTCCCCACCATTAAATAATTTTCAAATTGGACAAATTTAACTTGAAATTTATTCAAGTTCAAGTGTTTTTTTACTGCCTTGTTCCTTACTACATTACATTTTGTTCCACTACACAATCATGACTATATTTAACAATCTATGATTTTTGTAAGAAAATATGCTATATTGCAAGTGTTCAACTTTTTATTTTTATAAATGTAGATCCTTCATTCAACAGATCTAATGTACATGTCACCTTTGCTCTTTTTGATCATAACGAGATTTGCTAAAACAAAAACTCTTATTTATTCAAAAGATGCTAAAGTAAATCTCGTGCCATTTGTTGTCATTATTTTTATGATTAAATTTTGTAAAAAAATAAAATTTTATTTCCTTATTTTTTTCATCAGAATTTAAAATTATACTTTGAATTCACATGTATCTCCCGCTTTCCTCTTTTTTCATCAGAATTTAAAATTATACTTTGAATTCACATGTATCTCCTGCTTTTCCTCTTTTTTCAACAGGTGGTCTCCCCTCCTCCAAAAGCTACTAATAAACAGTGAACTCTTGCTGCTGCTATTGTCACTGCAAGTGTTGTGATATTCAATATTGTGATATACCAATATTCCCTTATCAATGAATAAATAACGCTAAACATGACATTTGTATTCATTATTTTAAAAAAAAGTTAAAATTGAGATTCTAATTTCCTTTAAAAAGCAAAAAAAACAAAAAACAACTCTTTATTTCCTAAAAGAAAATCCTAATCAAAATAAAAGTTCCGATTTATATTTGTTAATATAAACATGGTTTTCACAATAAAATCTTAGTTATTTCCCCAAAGTATGTTTTCAAATTACAAGCAGCCAATTGACTGCAGTTGTTCATGACTTGCACCCTTGGACACATTCACTGCCTTTAGCTACTCTACCCAGTACCTTACAGAGCAGACAGATTCTTTCAACTTAGTAGAAAACTGGAATAGTATACAAGGTTAGGAACATTACATTTTTAATGTTGTGTGTTCTGGAAATTACTGACTTGTTCTTTTATAAGCATCCATATTCAACATTTTCTGCATCTAACATTTTCTGCATCTAACATAACTCGTTGATGTTTGCTTTAAGTTTTTGTATGATTTTTTAAAATATTGAATAATCTTCTGCATGTTTTCAAGATATTGTCTTTTTTGTTTGTGTATGTATATGAACACTGGGAATAAAGTTTAGTCATGTATTTCACTATGTATACTTTATTGCCACGACTTCATAATTTGGGAAATGTCATAAACTTTTTAAAACTTTTGACTATGGGTGATGTAGGTATATAGATTGATTTATTTATTTTTTTATTTTTTTATTTTTTAAAATTTCTACAGAAGTAATGTTGGAGAAGAAGAAAAACTTAACTATGAAGAAATATCTGGCATTTTTAAGTTAAAGTTGTCCTGGAAGGGAATGATGTCTTTTAGATGTTCAAATTGTATCTCTATCATTTTTTGAATTCTAAAATTCATTTTGCCTCTATCATTTTATTTTCATTCTTTAACAATTTTTTTCACTTGTAGACAAAGCATAACATTATTAATTACAAATATAAACGAATATGTTCACTAAAATGATCACTAAAATTTCCTTTTGTATTGCGGAATGTCTAAACTGTCTTCATAGACTTGTTCATTTATATATATTAATCCTTTAATACCTCTTAGCATGAAAATGATGTTTTAGTGCATGTACATGCACATTTTGTCCTTCTGTTGTGTATGTTTTTAGAAATCTGTTGGCTCATGAAAATTTGCAAAAGAAAACCAGAGTAAGTGACTCCAAAACGAAGTTTTCTCATCATATAAATGCATACTTATTGAAGTTTACTGAAAGTCTTAAAATTAAGAACTGTGTTTATGAATATTGAAGTTATTAAAGGCGCAAGAGTATTGTGCTTTCCAAAAATGCAGATTTTTCTGTTAAAGAAATTCAGTTATCTGAGCTGGCCATTCTTCAAAACAGGAGATTTCAACCATTGGCAATTTCTACCATGGATGACCAATCGTGTAAAAAAAATCTCCTGCTTTGGAAACTGGTTTCGGTGGAGAATCTTTTTTTTTTTTTTTTTCTTTTTTTTCTTTTTTTTTTGCAAAAGTTTTTTTAATTTTTTTTAAAGGATTTAATAACAGTGTTTACTTACTTTAGTTGGGGCCATTTCTGAATTTAAAGTTTTTTTTAATTTAAATTTACGAAAGGTCACGAATACATTTATATTACTGATGTTTCACTTTTTCTTTTGTTGTTGCTTTTTAACTGTTACAAACAAAAAAGTAAATACATAGTTTGAATTTGATAAATGATTAAAGTCGCCTATTTCGCGGGAGGGAAAAAACCAACTACATAATTACATAATTCTCCACAGAAACCAGTTTCTAAAGCAGGAGATTCTTACACGTATGGTCTTCCGTAGCAGAAATCACTGAAAATGTTCCATTCTCCTGTTTCGAAAGATGGGCTCTGAGCCTTAAATAAATGTTTTAATAAACTGGTGCGACCACTTATTTATTTTTTTAAATCTATTTTATTATACCTCTTTGGGCATCTCAAATCATATACAATATTTACACATCTTAAATTATTATTATCATCATATATTAAAGATTGCTTTAAAAATGTTAGATTGAAAACCAGTGGCGTTAGATATTCTAAATGCTTATGAACATGAAATTATAAAAATTCTGGTTTTTAAAGTTTATAGTTCATGTGTTCACTGGAGAAAATTTATTTAATGTACGATTTTAAATTATTAAATGTAAATAATCTAATGATTCTTAAGAATTATACTCATAACATTTTTACACTTTTACCTAAGAAACATTGTGAGAGGAGGTTCAGTTTCCAATTTTGCTTTATAAAACCTTACAAATTAATCACTTTCCGGTTTCCTTTTGATGATGATTTTATGTGAGTGTATTTTTTCTTTAAGCCATTTGTTTGTTTCAGAAGGGATGCTGCATGACAAGGATGTGACAACATTTCAGTGCATGTCTTCTTCATACATGTTTATATCTGTTTATACAAGGTGTCCATAAAGAAACCAAACTTTTAAAACAGCGCACCAATGAGACGTTTTTAATCGTGCTCGTGACGGAAACATTATGCAGCAGTGACCTTGAACTATTGTATAAAAAAACTCCAAGCTACATTGGTTAGTTTTTGAGCTACATGTGCTAAACATGTGCCTGGTGTGTTTTTCCCCAAATTGAGCAATGAAGGATCTTGAAGAGCAACGTGTTTGTGTGATATTCTGTTTCAAATTAGAAAAATCTTTTTTGAAACTTTTCTAATGTTGTAACAGGCCTATGGGGACAATTGTCTGAGCTGTATGTAATGACACGGGTATTTCAGCATTTCAAATCGGGAAGAACATCCACCAAAGACAATGCCAAATCTGGATGACCTTTCATGTCAACAGACAACGATCACATCACCTGACTGTCCATAAAGTTTCCATAGAGGTAGGAATCTGTAAAAGTTTGTGCAACATGATTTTGAAAGAAAAACTGATGATGCATCATGTTGCCAAAAAGTGTATGCTGCATCTGCCGATAGATGAACAAAATATTTGCTGAAGCACAAGACAGCTCTCGTCCCCCCGCCCCAATCCGTCCTACTCTCCGGATTTGGCCTCTGTCAAAATCTACCCTGAAAAGTTGTTGATTTCAGACGATAGAAGAGATAGAAGAAAATGCACCACGAGACCCGCACACTATCCCTCAAAATAACTCCTAGAACTAGGAAAACGTTTGGAATGGTGTATCTTCGACATGGGGGGGGGGGACAAGTCTCATAAGGTTGTGGGTAAAGCAATGGATTTGTTTTTGAAAAAGTTTGTTTTCTTTTTGGACACACCTTGTATGTCTGTGATGTTTTTGGCATGTTAACTCTTTGTATTTTTGAAGCATGGCGGATTTATTGAACATATAGTACACTACAAGGGTCTCTGCTTTCAGTGCATATATGCAATAAACCTACTGACATAAAAGGAGTACTCACTGCCTATTGAAAATCATTCTACAGTCTTTAGGACTTGGATCTATCTGAATACTGACTATAGTTATAACTTTTCACTTGAAATATTTAACTGTGAAGAATGTCAGTTATTATCTACTGTGTAAATGGTATTAATGTTTATATTTTATACTTATATGAAATTTTTATCACATTTTAAATTATATTATTTGATTTCAAACAATTTACAAGAATCAGTTACTCGGGATGTAGCTATTATACTTTATGATTTGAGATTACAATATAGTTCTTTGTTTTAGAACTAATTTTATGACATAGAACAACTATGAATTTGAAGCACAATGATGATCCTGACAAATTTCAAAATCTTTTAAAGCAACATGAACTCCTAAACTAGTTTTAAAGTACACTACTGATATTTTTTTATACATTAGTGTAGTTGTTGCCAAATCTTAAATGAAAAACAAACTTTCAATGCAATATATTTATTTTTTAATAAGAGATCTTGGTTTAACTATATGGATGTTGTCTCCATTTAGTATTGTTGGTACTAACAAAGAAACTAAATTACTTTTCTATTCTAGAAGTATTTCAGAGCTTTATTTGCTCATGTTTGCATTTTATGTGAAAATTCTAAGTGAAGTTTTTGTGATTTTCATATCAATTTACAATATTTTTCAGGAAAATTTGCATTTTACCTCATTTTTATGCTTTATCAACTTGAAAATTATGAAAATTTACAAAGAGTTTGGAAATTAGATATAGCTATCTTACTTCTGAAAATATTATTCCTTTTATTTTACATTTTATTTTTATTTTATGAATTCAAATTAAAAAATGTTATGACTTTATTACATATTCCTGTAATAATAAAATGTACTTATATTAAAAATTGAAATGTTATGTTTAATTCTGTAATCTGTTTTTAAAATTGTTTCCATTTTACAGTTAAAATAACACTCAAATGCTAGGCCTCTTTTGTCATCTGGATGAACTTAAAGATTTTAAAATGAAAAGTTATTAATCATCTTGATATATCCCAATATGAAAAAAAACATCTTGTAGATGTTTTGTTCCATGATGGGTTTTTTTATGTTCAAGTTTTGCTGATTCCTGTAACCTCAGCAATTTTATCTAATCCTATAAAGACCACAGATGTTTGTTTCTAACTAACTATTACTGTTTATTTCTAAATGGTTGCATCCCATGGGCTGCAAATTTGGGTACACGGGTAACTTGACTCTGGGATGAACATAGGATAGGTGGTGCTGACCAGGGTGTGATAAAGTGATTTTTTGCTTTTAACGCAAAATTCTTACCAAATGTGCCTCCAATATTTTGATGCTAAAATCAATCAACCAATAAAGAACTAAATGAGACTTTTTGCATTCAATGTCTATTTATCCATAAAAGATAGTTTAGATCTCTCATTTTTCATCCTTCTATCACTTTGCTGTCTTCTGAGTGCGTTCTTGTGTCCTCACTGTGACCAACACTGAAATGCCACTTTCCATCCTCTTGTTTATTGTGGTTCCTGAAATAAGCATCTAATGCTCTGTTAATCAGGGGGTCGGCTCTGACAAGAATTGGTCCATTTTCAGCAAAAATTGATCATTTGTGTCTCCCTATGAGCAGGTGTGCCCCGCAGCGGCATTACTGCGTTACCATGCTTTTTCACACCCTGGCACTGACCTCTGGTGAGCCCTAAGGGTCAATTTAGGGTCCAGTCAATTTTGGCATTTTCAAATCTTAGCTAGATGGATGCACCCTATGGGCTGCAAGTTTGGCCCCAGGATGAAGATAGGATAGATGGTGCTGACCTCTGGTGACCACTAAAGGTCAATGTTTGCATTTTCAAATCTGGGAGATGCAGCCATTTAAGGTACAATACTTGATTGTTTATTAATTACTTAAAGTGAAATCTAGATGACAATTAGGAAAGGCAAATTTTTGAAAAAGAGTTTGATTTGGAAATAAAAGCAAATTTGGAGGATAATTATTTTTTTAATATCTTTGAACGTTTCAACTTTTGTTCTGACAATTAAATGGCTTCTTTGTATTTTTGATTCCACATTTTGGCCAATCCATTTATTCAGCCCTCATCAAGTGTATAATCGGTAAGAAAAAAACAAACAAAAAAAACGATAGAAAAATACCAACTGGATCAGTCCATTTCAGCAATGCTTGATACAGATAAAACCATGCTGCCACCCAGGCTGAAGAATGGAACAGCCGAAACGTGGTAACATCAAGAACACTAAGGAGTTCTATTGTCTGATCAAAATCTGAAATATTAATGACTCTACTGAAAGTTTTAGACAGTGTTTGAATGTTAAGATTTTACAAAAATATCTTTTTCTTTGATTTTTGGGCAACATTCTTAAAGCTTCTTTATATTGTGTTAAAAAAATGTATTATTAAATCAACAGCAGATCAGAGGTTTCTGATATGATGTTCAGGCTTTCCAACAATTTGACATTCTATATATTTGAATGTTTTATTAGGAATTTTTTTTTTTTTTTTTCAGTTAATTTGGAACTGCCTATGTTGGTCACTCTTAAAGCTTTTGCATTATATTATTCATTAGATACTATTTTCAAGATTTCTTGCAACTAGAAAATAACTGACATAGTTTCACTAAGTATTCAGAAAGAAAAACTTTGCTTTAATGGTGCAACTGGAGAAAGTATTCCATTTGTCTATAAGATTTTGATTCCAAAATCAGCTTGTATTATCAACTGAATTTTTTTCTTTTGCACCATTGAATCCTCATAACTGTTATCTAAAACATAGTCTAAAAATCTAATTTCAGTGTCTAGTGAAGATGTTTCTCATGTGCGTATAGTAGAGGTGGCCCATGATGCTAGAGGCTCTCTGGGTCTCAGTATTGCTGGAGGTGTGGGAAGTACATTGGGGGATACACCAGTGGTCATTACCAATCTTCATCCTGGAGGCCCTGCATCACAAACTGAGAGGTTAAAGGTAAGTTCCTTTATAATAATATTATTGATCTTTTAAGCTCTTAAAAACTGCAATATAAAACAATGATTTTGATACAATATTTTATTTCTATAACTTCTCTCATATTTTTCAATATTAGGTTATATTTGTATTGTTGGTCAGCCTTGATCACCTATGTTCTCTCTGAAAATAAATTGCTTTCCAAGTTATTTATATATTTGCTGGGATTGAGTAGAACTTACTTTTCAAACAGTTTATAACTATCTTTTTTTCATATGTTGAAAACTTATAAGTTTACTAGTTTACTCATGCTGTCAAAAATGACTGCATATATGAAATATATGGATACATATTGCATTTTATAAACGTTGATGATAGAGAATAGCATTCTGTTGACCACAAATGGATTTTTTTTTAAATTTCTTTTTTTATTCCTTTTTAATATTATTTAAATTCAGCATCTTTATTACGTCATCAGTATAAAATTCTATTTTACTACGTCAGTTGCATCCCTTACCATGACAGACAAATGCACATTGCTAATTATGTATGGATTTTATAAATATACATAGAAATTTCAATTATTATTTTTTTGAATTTTTTCCCTGTGATAAGCATGAAAGAATCATAAAATCATTTTTTTAGCTCAATTTCAACATAGCAAATTTATGAGAGAATCAAATTATATTTGTGTATGCAGGTGAATTTTAATAAATTGGGCATCTTTCTTTTACCTACGTTTTTTTTATTTCAGATTGGTGACCAAATATTAGCTGTTAATGAAATGTCCACTAAAGATTTGACCCACACTGAAGTCGTTGCAATGTTGAAGGATATAACAACACCAGTCATACTTACTGTCACTCATGGTAAGAATTTTGTCCATTTGATATAAACTTAGAGGAAAGAGGATTTGTGAATGACTTTAATTACCATTACTGTTGTTGATTATGTAGCTAGATTCTAAAGATTTGCAAAGTTAGAATATTTTCCAAATAATTGGCATTTTTTGCTGAAACCAATAGATCTAATGGGGTTTCAAATTGCTTTCTGTCACTATAGTATGAGATCTACATAACAGAGACCCTATGCAGAAAATAACATATTTTACTTATAGAATATCATTAATAGTCATAATAACTGCTTTTATATATAACAAATTTGATGGTTTATACTTAATACTAAATTAGTGTTGAATATTTATATAGAATTTTCTGACATAATCTCTGATGACAACTTATCGACAGTTTTGACAATCATCATTAAATTGCTGTTGTCGTGATGAACCATCTAAAGAACTTTCGTAATGTAAATATCTATAGGAAATAAAGTAAATTATGTGTGGGTTGATATGTGTATATTTCTGTGTGGTATATAAATTCATGTATGAATGCCATATTTTCTTTGTCTGTAAAGGTTCGGACAGGATTAAACAAGGTAAGAGTGTCCACTCCCATATTCAGAGATACTTCTTGGATTAGCTGTTATAGAACAATTCTTCCTTGTGCACTCTTATTTATTCTTTTAATAATTGCAAAACATATCCAATCTTTGAAAGTATAAATTATGCTTAAAATACATACCTTCAAAAGGAATGTTTTTGCTTTGTATTTGTACTCAAAAGTTTTACCTAATTATCAAAATTTATAAGTGTTTGGTTATTCCAAATCATCTCAACTAATGGCCCCATGGGCACCATTTTGATGAAATTTCAATAGGTGACAGACAAATAAAATTTTAGATTGATTGAACGAGTGGTTCAGAAGTTACGACAAATTGAAATTTGCTTAAATTTGC
>VCCN01005929.1:132729-150249 GCA_006491835.1 Architeuthis dux | reverse complement strand
TGACGGTTTCTATTGAGTGACTAACCAAACCTGGGTTTTTTTGGGGGGTTTTTTTTTTTAATCTTTTTTTTTTCTTTTGAAAAATTAAACAATTACATTTTACTTTGAATTCTATTGCTTTGTCAAGAAATTTTCAACCCCACAAAACTAAAATTAAAATACTTTTATGCATTCGGCGGACACTACTTAAATCCGAAGGTCTGTGCTTCTAAAACCTTTTGCAAGGAATCCTTATCGTACATTCGTCTTCGTAAGTTTTTTGTTTACGTACATTTTATGTACATTCGTTATCGTAAGTTTTTTGTTTACATAACAAGTCGAAATTATTATTCAAATTTTTTTTTTTACATTCACAGCATTTATTTTGATAGAAGTTCAATTTTACTTTTGAATACTAAAAGTAAAATTGAGGTCCACTTCTAAAAAAAAAATATAAACAAAAACATTTTTTCATGGAATTTTTTGTGCTTTCAATCTTTTTGGAAGTTTTGAGAAAAATTATTTTTTCATGTTTATTGGGAGGAGGGGTCTATACAGACAGGGATACCTTGAGTGCGGTTAATTCATGCCAAGATTTTCCATACTGTTCAAAACCGTATTAGTTTAATGGTTTTTTTTCAGCTTGTACTTAGTTACATTAATTTGTACAGCTATATCTCAAACATACTCATACTACATCAAAACCGCACTAATCAAGGTTTTTTCAGCTAGTTAGAATAATGCAAACTAAAGTTTCACTGACAAAAATGTTGCCTAATGTCTTTAAAAAAAATTACATCTGCTGAAAATTGATAGTGTCTCGGTTGGTATTGTGTACTGAAATATGAGAAACAACACTTTATTTCATTTAAGTTGAAAATAGTTTTTTAGGAGGTCTAGTACAGGATGATTTCCAATTTGTATTAGCCAGTGAATGAATTAAAAAATCACACTTTTTATCAATGAAAGTAAATAATAAATATCAAATTTTCAGTAGTATATGAAAGTCATATTTTTAATAAGCAATAATAATAAAGGAATAGTTTACTTTTTAATTTTAAATATAATTACTTATTTCACAAGTCTATACAGGTAATAAAGCTAGTCAAAGACCATGACTGCGAAATAAAACGATGTATAACAATAGGTTGGAAAGCATTTGGTATGAATAGAAACATTCTAAAGAGCACCTTGCCAATGTGCCTAAAGTGTAAAGTATACAACGGCTGCATAATACCAGCTATGACTTATGGCTGTGAAACATGGAAATTAACCAAACGAGCTGAAAACCAACTCAGAATAGCACAGAGAGCCATGGAAAGAGCAATGCTAGGGATAACTCTAAGAGATAGAAAAAGATCAACATGGATCAGAGAGAGGACTAGTGAAGGATATTATACAACTAATTAAGCAAAAATGGAGATGGGCTGGCCACCTAGCAAGAAGACATGACAATAGATGGGGAAAGAGACTAACCGATTGGTGCCCATGGGAGAGTAAACGAGGTAGGAAAAGACCAGACACAAGACGGAGGGACGAAATAGAAATGTTTGTCGGCAAGACCTGGCAGAGGTTAGCTCAAGATAGAACGTCATGGAAGGAGATGGGAAGCAGTGGACTTATAATGGCTGATGATGATGATAGTTCACACACTCTTTAAAAGATATTTCTTTATTAAACGCGTGATATTTTTCATATTTATTTTTGTTTTAATGAAACATTTTCCAAAATATAACTATCTGGGGTTCTATTTTAATGTCTTCTGGATGAAATTTTGAAATGTGGATATTGGTGTATTTGGATATAAACTAAAACTGGTGATTTCTCTTGGAATGCAACTCACCTAATGTAGATGAGAATTCAGAACAGGGTCATTTCATATCTCTGTCATAATTATTATCCTACAACAAAGCTGAACTGAAATAGTATTTTGTAAAAGATTAGTAAGAGATAACTAATACTGGTGAGTGATGCAGACCTACCAAGTCTCTCGCATTTCGAAGCCAAGTGCTGTCTCTCCTCCACATGTAATGAATTTGTACAAATCTCTCGATTTAAAAAGAAAAAAATATGCCTGTAAACATTTTTTCCCTCCTATTTGCAGACCTACCAAGTCTCCCGCATTTTGTTGATTATCTGGGTTTAAAATTATGTTAAGATAGGTTTTCAATACACTGAAATATCTGGGTTTAAAATTATGTTAAGAAAGGTTTTCAATACACTGAAATATCTGTTTTAGAGCTGGTAGAATTGAAAATTTTCTTCACCCCCAACCATGGGGATACAATGACACAACCTTTTTTTCCAAAATCGCCCCCCCCCCCCCCCCGAGAATTTCTAAGCCTTTGTAGGTATGAACATGAACAGTTACTCTTTGTGTCTCAACCTCAAAAAGAGCAAGATTTCACACTCCTGGTTTAAAAAAAAATATATATATATATCTATCTCATTCCTTCTTCACCAGACCAGTTCACAGTAAATGGATATAGGACAAAACCCCCCATACTTAAAGTGCAATGCCAGACAAACCCACCCAAAGTTTCAGTGATCGGTGACAGTATCATTTTTCTTTACCTGGTCTCATATTCTAAAGATATATACTTTTAAAGCTATTTATTTTGATGCATCCAAAAGTTACATTTTGGCTGATACAATTTGTTCCTGTTTATTTCTTTTATACAACAATGACTTTGAAGCACTTTTCTGCTTTATTCTATAAATTAAAAAATAATACCACATGGTATTAATTTTTTTTTAACCTGGTCCCATATTGCAAATATATATTTTTAAAACTTTTCTTTTGACGCAGCCAAAAATAATATAATACTGCATAGTAATAAAATTTTTTTTACCTGGTCTCATATTCTAATCACATAGTCGTTTAAGTGTGGGGTTTTTGTGAGGTTTTGTCCACGCCCCACAGATACATGTTGAATATGCCTACTAGTAAACTCTGAACTTAAATGTTATCTGCTAATCCCCTCTCTACTTCAAATGCATCTAACAAAAGGACTTTTTCTGGTCAGCTTAACTATAAGCTTATGTAAGAAATTAGATGCAGTTGACTATTAAAAGATAACAGAAGTACAAGTCAATAAAACAATTCTCATAAAATATTTCTCAAAATATATGAATTCAAATTTGTATTTCTAAGTAAAAAGTTACTTTAAAATCTTTAAGACTTGTTTCTTTGTAATTTTAATGTTGTTTTTTTTATTATTTTTCAGGAGAAGAAAGAAAAGTCAGTGTAAATGGTCAGTCTCCATCTCGTCCTCCTAGTGAGGCTGCGTCTTTTACTGATGAGGCAATTGAAGAACTCTTAGAAAGTCATCAGTGAGTATTCATTTCTTTCATGAAAAAAAAATTTCTTATCGGCAGATGTGTAACTTACATATTACAATGCTAGCTTTAGTGGAATAATTTTACAAGAATACTTAAGATTGACCTACTTAGCCTCTCACGATTTGGACTTAAATCTAGCATCAAATCAATTTTCACCAAATCCTACATCTAAATATAAAAGCAACCATGTATCTATATCTTATGATTTCTTTTTTCTTTTTCTTTTTCTCCTCTCTTCTAATGTGTTCTTCATTGACAAACTCTGCCTTGCTCTTTTGTAACCTCCCTTTCCCACAATGTGACTATGAGGAAGATTCAGACAAATATTTTCTAATTGAACAAATGTAAAACTAAGGGTAATGCTCCTAGATCAGAATACTGCACAAGCATCAAAATAAAAAACAACAAAACAAATAAATAAAGGGAGAAAGCATAACATTTGAACATTTTCTAACCTTTTATCTACCTTAATAAGCATTTAAATTATTACTTAGAAAATTGATGGCTTACATTGTGTGATTGGGTTACTGATTCAATTGGACAGTATTTTATTTATTAAGTTGGGTAGAATATTTCCAACTGAGTTTGTGTTTGATAAATTTGTAGGCTTCTCTTCTTCACACTTTGCAGTTAGCAATTCTTTTGTAGAAGATCAATGTGCATGTGTAGTAAGAGATCTCTATCCTGTAATGTTCTTTGCCTAGAAAATCTACCCACTGAGTAGAAACCAGTTTTTATAGAAAGACATTTTATTGGTTGAATTTCTTTACAAGTTAAATTTCAGTATTATCATTTGAAAAATCATCATTCTTCTGTTTGAAGTGAATCAGAGTTATAGTCTTTAAATTTTTATAAATACTGTCTTATAGTAAATATGGGTTTGGTATTTATCAGACTTTGCAGAAGGCAAAGTTTATAAAGGAATATTGAAGCCAAAATTTAATTTGAAATATAAAGTCCAAAATAATTGCAAGCAAAACAAAAATTATCTTTCTAGACTGTGTAGAATATCCCCAATTTGTCCAAGTAAAAAATATTAAAACGGTATGAAATTTAACAGCCTGGTGAATTACTTGCAAGAAAATAAGGATCTAAGTGACAAAATGGATCTCTCAGCACTTGGCAATATACATAAAAGTAACTACAACACAAAAAACATCATTTTCTCTTCCTGAAAGAAAAGTATCTTTGCCTTTATTTTTGTATCCCTAAATTTGTTACCACTAGAAAGTAGATTAAATAATATTTATAGCTATATAAATTGAAATTTTCTGAGTAATTTGGAATTGATACCAATTGAAATTGGTAAGAGAAGACAGACTAACCACATGCATTTTCTGTACACACATTATATCAAGGGTAATTGATTCCAAAGTATGGGTGCTATATAACTGAAATACCTGCACCCATGAGTCATATTCATAAAGACAAGTTCTAAAATCAAACCATCTAAATATCGGATGTTAATAAGAGCATGGAGTTCATGGGGGCACATATGCAGACATTTGAATATTGTAATTAAAATTTTAAACACAACTTTTTCTTCTATCCTAAGTCAATGTAGGCTGATAATGCCAGTTGTAATTGACTCACATTTCCTACATTGCAAAACTAACCACACAGCAGCATTTTGAACTTTTTGTAGTTAATTTGTGATTTATTCAAGCCAAAGAAAAGTGAATTACAGTAGTCTAATCTACTGGTAATAGAGTGAACCAGTTGCTCAGTTTCATTGTTGGAAAGTAAGTTTCTAATACTACAGACATCTCTAATTAATTTATAACAGTGGGAGACAACATTATTAACATGAATTTCTAAGTTTAAAGATTTATCCAGATAGGCCGCAAGATTTCTTACTTAGAAAAATGTATGCAGTCACCATTATTAAGAATTATGCTGTTGATGGTTTGAATATTTTTAGCACCTGGAGTAAATAATATAATATAATCTCTGTTTTGTTGGGATTGATCTTGGTAAAGAAGGCATTCATCCATTTAGTGATCTGATCCATAAGGGAAGGTACCTGTTTTTTAATAACATTACATTGAAAACTATGTGCGAAGGTCTGTCTGGCATTGCTGTCATCGGCATATCCACCAATGGAGAAACCTGCACGTTCTATTACTTTATATAGAGATCTAATATAAATATTAAATAGAACAGAACTGAGCCCTGGGGACCCCCAAAAAAACATTTACATAATCAGATAGTGAATCGTTACATATGAATTAGACATATTTAATTGGTGTCTTGAGTTTTAAAATATATGCTTATGTTTATTTTATAGCAGAACCTGAATTGAAAACTTAGCCATCAAGACTTGCGCTGTCATTCTGAAGAGGCTAGAATTTTATTGAAAGATTCAATAATTCATGGTTTAATGTCAACCAAATTTGATGATTCCCTTTGACTAAAATTTGATCAAATTTTAACATAATTGACCCCTATTTGCTGACTCTCTCTCACACAAATGTGCATGCACACACACACACAGACACACACTTTTACAAGTTTTCAGTCATAAAATCATAATAAATAAATCTGTGATATAAATCCAACGTAATCATACTATTAAACTGGTTATGAGGAAATTGCTATCTAAATACATGGAATACCAAAATTAACTTTGAGCTTGTTTTATTTCAATGCAGATTTGTTGAATGAACTTGCAAGTAGTAGTAGTAGTACTACTTGCATATCTGCCAAGTCCTGTGCATTCTGCGTGAGACACACACATTTTTATACATTCTCACGCGCATTAAAGGAAAATTCTCACGCAATTTATCAAGTGTTAGATTTAGTTAGTTGGTTTAGATTTCTGATAAAAAATCTATTTTTATCGAACTTTAGAACTCACATTATTTTAAAAGATCACATACACAACTTTTGAAACATGTTTTAAATAGACAACACTTATTTTCAGTAGCTGATATGCCCTGAAATTCAATTTTAGCCAATCTTGGATACATAATTTTCGTGGGGGGTTCTCACTCATTTTCAACATTAGAACTTGACAGGTATGCTACTTGGGAGGGGTTCTCAAACAATAACCAAGCAAATATTTTGTATAGGAGTTTGAAAAAATTCTTGACTTGGTTATTAGAAACCATCAACCAAAATTGTCAACATAGATTTCTTCAGTTTTTAAACTGGTCTGGCTGGCTATGTATGCATGATGCTTACAGGCCTCACTAATCTAGCTAGAAGGCTGAAAATTTGAACATTTTACTCCTTATTATGTCTGTAGTTTTAAAAAACTTGAATTACTGAACAGCTAATTTGCTCTGCTTCCCAACAAGGCTAAATTTCTAGAGATACTAAATGGGAAAACTGTTCTCTACATTATTAAATAGAAGCAGTCGGGGATGTATGCCTAAAGATGGGATCCATCTCACAAAATAACCTGTTGAATTGAAAAACAATAAATTTCTTCTGAGTTTTTTTGCACACTGTAAAATAACTATTTTTGCTTCGTATCTTTCTGGTTTTAGACTTCATTCGGAAATTGGGTATATATACAAAACAGTAAATGTTAAAGTTTTTATGTTAAAAAAAGTGGGCGCGGACAATTTTTATAATTTTGTGTATAATTGGACATCAGAAAAGATCTAATAATATATATTTAAAAAAAAATTTTTTTTAATTAAATTTTGTATTACTTTTTCTTTCTAGTTTGGATGATCTAACTGTGAGGTTGATAGTTCTGGAACGTGGACCTGAGGGACTTGGATTTTCTATTGTGGGTGGTCATGGCAGCCCCCATGGAGATCTTCCTATTTATGTGAAGACAGTTTGTGGCAAGGGAGCAGCTTCTGTTGATGGCCAACTGAAACGTGGAGACCGAATCCAAGCAGTTAATGGGACAAGCCTGGATGGTGTTACGCATGATGAAGCAGTTACTATTTTGAAAAATGCTCAAGGAAAAGTTACTCTAACAGTGTCATCATAAAATGACTGGTCCTTATTAATGGAATCTGAATGCATTCAGACCCTCGTACACTTTCCGAACTTTTTAAAGAACAGCACTTCTGTTCAGTGGCAAATTAGAATTTAACAAAAAGCATTATTCATTTACTTACCACTTATTTTAATAAGTATCTTTCAAATATAATTGAAATTTTTATCCGGAAATTGCATATTTCATTTTCCCATCAGTTCATATATCTTTTACAATCTTTTCAGTAAATCTTTGACAATATCGTCTCCTATTTTTCAAGTTATCACCTCAATAAGAACACTTGAGAAATTGCTGAAGTTTACTTCTGATAATAAATCAGAAATTACCAGACCTTTTTCTTTATCCAGTTTAATCTTGAAATATAACTTCTTTTAGATGTCATTGTTAATCAACTGTATCTGCACATACATGCATGCACACATTCAAGAGAAAAAAATCTTTAAACAAAAATAGGAATAGAGAATTATTTAAATGAATGTATAATTTTATATTTTATGTTTCAAAATTTTTCTGATAAAAACCAAACTTTCACTAAAAAGAATTTTTGGACATGGAATGATGTGTCTTGAGACATTAATTTACAGAACTACTTGAGAAACATTGTCATTTGAATTAAGTAAGGCTCAGTTGAGGAATCCAATTAGGAACAAAATAAATGAATCTTTGAAAATATCTACATTCAAGAATTTCAGGTGGCCTAGTTTCTTAATAACACTGTAATGAGTTCTATAATACTCATCAATCAATCACTGAAATGATATATTTTCACTGAAATTGTCAATAAAGAATTATTTCCAATATATTTTATTCTTTGTTCAAAATTTACAGTATTTTAAAAGATGGGAATTTGAAAGAATGACAGCTATATGTGCATATATTACTTTAAGAATCAGTTTAAATGATTTTATCTGGTTATGGTTGCACATAATTCACAAGCATGACATTTTTAAAGAAAAAACTGCATCTTTCAGCTTGTACATATTTTTTAAACATAAAAATTTTGCAAAAATCTATTCACTAGTCTACCAAAATATGATTTTTTTGCTCTAAACACTTATGTCTATATGTGACCAATTTCTTAGTAATTATTGGTAAAGAAATTAATATGCAGTTTGGTAAAATTTCCTGTTACACAATTCCATGCCGTTACCAGGTCCTTAATGACATGCCTTCCAAAACATTTGGGAACTGTGTGTGGCAAACAATATGTATATAGCTTGAGTTATTTATTTCTGTTTTGCTGATACACATTTTAATAAGTCTGCTCAAAAGTATAACTAGAAAACTAAAATTTAATTCCTTGATTATTTAGACATGGTTTGTAAGGTATGATTTAATCTTCTACACTTGAATATATTTGTGTGTTGTGCCTTCATCCACCACTTGTGGACACTAGATCAAGAAGAGTACTCACATTTAAAAGCATTTAAACAGCTAATACTGCAGATATGCACTGATGATATTTGTGGATTGTATCTGCTGATTATTCATTTTCTAAAAAAATCCAAATGTTTATCATTTATTGCATCCATTTTCAATTTGTGGGACAATGATTATTTTAAAAACAGTATTTTCAATTCTTTTTATAAAATTGATTGTACAACAACTGTTACTATTTCTAGTGTATAAATGTCAGACAGTCTAGTTATTGGATTAGGCTACTTCATCATTTTGAAATTTTTACAATAGTGAGGAATATTTTAAAATTCAGAATTTATTCTAGACTAATCTTAAAGTATGTGCCACATTATTCTACTGAACTGCATTTCAACTTTGACTTGTTAAGTAGCAATTACTTTTCCTTCTTTCCATCTGACAACCTTTGGAAATTTAGTACTGAAGACAGTATTCACTGCTTTCGAAGATCCATATGTACCATATTTGATGACCACCCCCTTTTTTAGCAGGGAATATTAAGAAGGAAAAAAAGCATTTCCCTGAATTCCTCTCATTTATCAGCCAGTTTTTTAACTCCTCAAGTTCTGGTCAATGTAGGGCTGGACAACGAAGGTTACCTTTTGAGCCATTTTTTTAGGGAGGAAAATGAGGGTCCTATATGCTATCAAATACGGTAATTAAGGAATAGTAGGATTAGTATATAATTTTCTCCTTCAGACTTTATATTGTTTTCTCAGATTGTTTTGCAAATATTTCAGTTTAGTAAGACACTCTTATGCTTGACTTTTGTCAGAGCTTATCCAATATACCAATTCTTTAGAAATATTTTTTAAAGAAAGAGATATAAATTCCTAGTCGTATAGTATTTCTAAGATAATTTATCAAATGTGGTCTAGTATTCATGGATTCTTTTAGAAATATATTCACTGATGTTGTTCTTGTTAATCTAAAATTGTTATAGTATAAACTTATATTTGTAATATAAAGAAGAAAATGATTACATTTAAATTGACAGGAATTTGACATACAGGAAGCATTTCAATACAAGATTTTCAAATAAAAATGAATATTTAGGTTCTTATTCAGTCAAAATCAGAATTATTTCAAGTGCTTTCAAGGAGGTGCTACATAATTTATCGATTTGGTTTCAATTTTAGAATCAAAGTTGTACCTGTTTATTAAATGGCAATATCTTATGTGTCAGTGTACAAAATATAAGGAATTGTTTATCATGGTTGTGAGGAAACTTTATGCAATTTATTACTTTTAAATATGCAATTGTTTTGTATTAATTTTATCATAAATAGATGTTTTTTGTTTTGTTTGTCCGCATGATGTGTGACTATAATTTCCATCCAAAATTTTTAAATACTCTATTTTACAATTATTCCCTGAATTATTCTGACTGCTATTCTCGTTGTTTTTGATTTTTCATCACTGTGTTTGGACCAGTGTGTTTTTTGGCTCTCCTCAGGTGTACAATTCAGCCAGTTGGGATTTTTTTCTTTTATAGATGGTTAGATCTGGGTATCAAAGGGTTACAATTTGTAACTTTTCCCTGATGCTGGAGGCAACAAACTATTCCTTTTTTGACACAGAAGGGATGATTTGAATTAAAATGTTTATGCTTTTTGGATCCTTCTTAAACATTGTTGTTTTCCTTATCGATAAATATAAAGTTTTACAAATTTTGATGAGGCTATTTTTTTAAAAAGAATTTTTATTATTTTTTGTTCAATTACATACAATACATTTTGTCAGGTATGGTAGTGCGTAATTCAGAAAGTAAGCAATATTTTCCCCAAATCCAGTCAATTAATAGAGAAATCAACTAATTTTCTTCAAATCAAATTTCTTTGGGGTCAATTCTATTTTTGAAAGAAATTTAAAACACAACTTCGTTTTTTCTGATGACAGATCCGTCAATTATGGTGGAATCAATATTTTTTTAGTCAAAAACATAAACACAGCCTTAATTCACTCAAAAATCCTCTGTGAGTACGCAAAAGTATGTTTGTTTTTTTACGACTAACTTTATGCTATTTCTTGCAATTATAACCAAAATTAAACTTTCAAAGATATTTAATTATTGCAATACGTTTTAAAAGAGTGTTAAAAGTTTGGTAGATGCTATGAATTATACACCTGATGAAAGACAAAGACATAAGCTGAAATGTAGTGGTAAAAACAGTAAGGATGAGAACACTTGTCTGAATATTTGTGGACTCAACTCAAAATTTTAGACAAAAATTTAGTGTTAAAAAAATGAAAACTCCAATTTATATTTGCATTCAAAACTTGTATTTAAAATGAAAATATTTAGATTTTTTTATCAGGTATTTTTTATTAAAATATATAATGTAAACAAATCTTACAATTTTGGTGAAAATTCAGGTTTGTAAAATTAAACTATTGCAAATAATTTATCCATTAATGAAAAAACTTGAATAGATTTTTAAAAAATATTAAAGAAAAGTGAAATAAATAAAACACGAGTGTAATTTTTTGTTTTTGCTACTTCTCCATTCTACTTCAGATTTTTTTTTAATTTAGATGTAATTTATAACCTGGGGGTAAGAATGACAGAACAAACTTTAATGCACATTTGAATCTGAGATGATCATTTTAAATTTCTAGATTGTCATGAAAAATTTGATTGGGATTCATAGTGAAGCTAGAAAAAAATAGATCAGGGCATTGAACTTGAATAGGTATGCTGTTATTTTGGTAATTAGTACAGGGGGGGGAGAGAGAGAGAGAGAGAGCGCGCACGCGCAAGTGTTGCGCACTTAATATACTGGGGTTAAACCTATAAACTCTTGCTGGCTATTAAATAAGTATTTTTTATTGTCAGAAATTCTACTGAACTTATTGAGTTATTTTTCAGTTTTTGGAAGTATTTTATTAGCATATTTCCAATAAGAAAAAATATTGATATATTTAGGAACTTTTATCATCATAATTTATGTGTTTTTTATAATTAATTTTTCTGACTACATTACTTAAAATCGAAAATTCAGCTCAGTAACTTTTCTTAAAGAAACAATGTTTGACTGGATAGCCTATCATATGGATAAAATCTTTAACTACCCTGCACTTGACACAAGCATTCATTTTCTGTGAAATTTCTGCTAGCATTTAAAAATGGGAAATGTATTTTAAAAGGTGTTGTTCAAAACTTTGTGTGCAGATCTCACCAAAAGTTTATTGGAAGTCTTCAGGTCTTCAGCATGTTTTTTTTACCATAATGATTAGTGGAAAAAACGAAAATCTATTTACTTGTTGAATCTAATAAAAAGAGATGTTAGGTAATTTAAAAGCTGTTTTTTGTATTCTTTTATTATTTAGAATTTAAACACTTTGCACTTTGTTACTGGTTATTGAATATTTTTTCTAACAATTTAGCTGTGCCATAAATTCTGCTCTTTGTTTTGTGGTTGTTTATGACTAATGTCTGTATACACTTGTATCTGAAATTATATTTATCTACAAAGCTTAACGTAGTCTAGCACAAAAGTCATAGTAGCAAGTGTAGAGAAACAGGGATAGGAAGTCTGTTGTACCAATGTTCCAAGTAGGGAGGGATTTCTTTGAAAATCAGCATTCAAAATTCTGGCTTTTATATGAGATTGAACACCAACTTCTGGTACCAGTAGAAAACATGCCACTATCTGAGGTTATTGATCAATCCAGGGATTGTAAATTTCAGGTTGCAGATTTGTTGTCTAATAAATGTATCCTGATAATAAAGTATAGAGTTCATTAATCCCATTATGTTGCTAAATCCTGTCAGGTTACTATAAAAATTAATCATGTGGCTCAGTTTCGATATACAGATTTTTCTATAAGAATGAAATAAGCATATTTTTGTGATTGTCAAAGTAAAGTAAAAGATATATGCATATAATGATTCAATATTATTTAATGTACTGATAACATTTTATTTTATCATATATTTACTGGCTTAGTATGATCTAAGTTTTAGTTTGGGGATATAATACAAACGCCTCTTGGGTGGATATGATTTTCTGGTGGATTTGCTAATGTTTATTCTAGTGAATTGCGATATATTCCACTAATTGGGTGTTGTGAGACCAAATATGTTTAATGGGTTTTTAAATTATGCCATAAATAATATTGATATGGATAATTTATTAGTTTGTTATAAAAAGCTTTTTGTACATATAAGTTGTTCATCAAAGCATTTTTTATACTTGAATTTAAATCAAATTTTGATATTTTGTGGAAAGACTTACAAATAATTTTTAAATGGGTCAAAGAAAAAAGTGGGGGGAAAAATGAATTAAGTTTAAAATTTTTCATAAAATTAATATTACAAAAATATATTTTCTAATTTTTCATTATATAAAGAACTTAATATTTCACCATACTGGGGTAAAAGTTGTTCAATTGTCAAGGATTTTGTTTCCTTTATCTGTTATGATATAAGTTATCATTTTTCTATTTTTAATGTGAGAAAATTGCATTTTTCTATAGTCACTTCCTTAGAATAATTAATCTAGGACTTAGACATGTTTTTATTCAATTTCAGTGTAAAGTTGAACCTAAATTTTGTCTTGACATTTTACCAATGTAGTATAGGTTTATAAGTGTTGAAATTATTGACTGTAAAAATATTTTGCTCCGAAGAGAATTATCTCTACTTGATTTTGTTTTTCACAGATATTTTCCTATGTTCATTTATCTTGCATAAATGTAGTTCTAAGATGTTAATAAATTGTAATACTTTTTTCTTCTGAAAAAGGAAAAATGCATTGCAAATAATTTCTTTCAAATGGTTCTTCGGATGATTGAACTCCTTCTTGTTGTTTGTGTTGTAAACATGACGTTTTGGCCGATCCATTCTTCGGCCTTCTTCAGGTGTAAAATACAATTCTGATGGGGTAAACAGAAGATTTGTTTTTAAAGGGGGTAACCCTTATAGTGCAGGGCCCAGGTGTTTCTGTGTCTTTGTATTGTCAGGTTTAGGTCTGTTGAGAAGCAGAAGCCACATTGGGTTGAACTCGTCTGCACTTGTCTGGCTAATGCATTTAGTCAACATTTTGATGTGAGCTGCTTCTTTGATTTTTCTCTGCTTCCAACATCATCTCTGACAATAATCTGGACTTCCTCCCAGGCTTTATGGCTCAAGATAAGTTCAGTTTATTGACTGAGAACAATGTTGGAAGCAGAGAATGTCAACTAAATGCATTAGCCAGACAAGTGAGGAGTTCAAACCGATGTGGTTTCCGTTTCTCAACAGACCTAAACCCAACAACCCCATCACACTCAGATTTTAGACCTGTAGAAGGCCGAAGAATGGATTGGCCGAGATGTTGTTTACAACACAAACAACAAGGAGTTCAATCGTCTGAAGAACCATTTGAATATTAATGACCCTTCTCAAAACTATAGAAAATAATTTCTTGCTCTTTCTATTTAAAGTTAAGAAACTGAAATTGCTATGGTTAAATAATGTAGTTTACTCAAGAGTTTTTAAGTGGGTTACATTTTTTTTGCATTGATTGATATTCATTTTTTGTTCTGACTTAGTTATTGTACTGCAATGTTGTCCCTAATCAAGTGACACAGGGAAAATATTTTTACAACAAAAAAAGATGAAGATACCAATTGTGAAATTATTTAAGGGAGATTGATTTGAATTAAACTTCCCATTCTAAGTAAGCATTTCCCGTGTGAATTAAAAATTTCCTTTTTATTTTTTCTACTTGAAACTGAAAGATAATGCAAATAATATAAAATATGTCAAAAGATAATGCGAATAATATATGTCCAATGATCAGTAAAAATAACATCACAGAAAAAATTTGTTTTCAAATTACTACTAATTTTAGGAGTTTATTGTCACAAATAAACTGTAGGCTAAATCTTTCTGTGGAAGTGGTTGCTGATGGAGAAAAGGAGAACTCTTCAGCTAGCAAATAACACCTGGAAGGAGTTAGATCTTTTTGAAGAAAGATAATAGGGACATTCTTATCGGGTCCCTTTTTGTATTCCAAACTGAATCTAACCACAAAATGATTCATGTAAGTTTAAATCATTGTTAAACTATATATTTTTTTTTTAATTACTTTGTCTATGCAATTATTTTTGTTGACTAAAATCTGAAAGAAGTCAATTTTTCTCTTCACTGAATCAGTTGTATGTGTGTGTGTGTCATTGTGCTTCATGTCCAGCAAACTTCCCTTTTTAGTGTTTGCACTTCATTCTGTAAGCAACTTACCTTGCGTGCTGGCACACAAGTAAATCATGTTTTACATTTTTGTTTCAACTTTTTTTAATCTGTATATTTGAGCTGGAAAGCACTGTAATATACAACTAATCAGGTTAAAATGTCACATTTTTATTCTACCCAAAAAATAAACTGTCAGATGTGGTTCCAAAACTTGTTTTTCCATTTTATTTGTTTGTATTGTTTTGAAACTTGTTTTCCAGGGTTCAGCTGACCGATTTGTTTGTCAATAAGACAATATAATTTCAACTAACAACTCATATTAATATTTCCCCTCATACGTATAAGAGGTTCTTGATTTTATAGGTGAACTAGCAATAATACCTGGCATTGCCTGAGGAAATAACTGCAAATATAACACTGTTCCCCCTTGCTTTTGACCCCTGAAAGTAATAAAAAAAAAATGTTCTCAATTATGACCCATAGAATTTAAAAAAAAAAAAAAAAAAGAAAGATTCCCCTCAATTTTGACCCCTAAAAGGGACAAAATTAAATTTTCCCCTAGATTTTGACCACTAGAAGTGAAAAATGAAAGTTCCTTTTCGATTTGGACACGTTTTTAAGTGAAAATAAAATTCCCCCCTCAATTTTGAACCCTAGAATTGGAAAGAATTCTTCCCTTCGATTTTGACCCCTTAAAAGTGATCAGTGTACATGGACACTCTGATTTAGTCCTGGTCAAGTAAGCTTGTTCTGTGCAGTGCTTTATCCTTAAGTTTGCACACATCGAAGCACAGAGTAAGGGTCTCGGCCAAATCGACTTTTTAATCAGAAAAATTCAGATCATTTTCCATTCACATGTACCATAACCTTAGGGGTACAAAAGACGATGCAGAATTCCAGTTCAAATCCGATAGCTTCTGTGTGGAACAGCCTCGAGGAAATTAATATTGCTCTTATCGAACACCTTAGACTGACTTAAATTGATCAGCACTACAATGGTGTCATCTTTTAAATTTTCTCTGATCGAGCGTACCAATTGCAAACTAGCCTGAATCCAATTAGCTCATCGACGACAATCTTCTGTCACTTCGTCAAAATCTTCAGTTCTGTGTTTAGCAAAGTTTGGATCTGAAAGCTATCTATCCCTTTCCCACCATAGTAGATCTTCTTTAACAATGGGATCATACTCTTGGTCATCTTCCATAGGATGTTACTCCGATCAAATCTGTTGTTGAACACAGTAGTCAAGAGAGGAACAAATGTGCTATAGCATCAAGTACAGTCCATAGGACAAACCATCCCAGCCTGGCTTCTTGTTACTGCTGACTTACATGTACACTTCTCAGACTTCATCCTGGTCCTTTGCAGCTAGCCCCTTCATACATCTCCAGTCTTGGGAATTTGGTCAAATAGCTACAAAAGCTCTCTATAAAACGCCAGAAAACCAGTGCAGATACTGGCCAGCTTTCAGAGGAAGCATTCATCCGGTGTCCTAACAAATGACACAATTATTCCTTGTGCAATTCTTTGCCAATATTCACAACTTTAGAGGACATTCTCTTTAATCTATTCCTAACTGTCTGAGTATTCTTCAGCCACTGCCTTGAATTCTTATTTCTTATTTGTATAGAAGTATAGAAAATGGCTATTATTCCTGTCAAACTTTGTTTTTGTGACTAGGACAGTTATATTTATCTCTTTCCAGTTGTACGAGTGAATTTGCATATTTTTTCTGAAAAACCACATATGAATCTAAATTAACATGTATTTACACTAATGTTAAACAAAAGTGATCACAAAAGATTTAGAAGTGAGTAGTTTTTTTGTGATGTATGATTATACTGTAATTCACTTCCACGAATCAGACCCTAAAATATAATCTCCCATCATATACTTGTTATATGTTCCTTAGTAGCGGCGTACAAAGTCCAGTATATCCTGGTGGAAGCACTCGACTAGCTCCTTTGAATAAGCTCTCATGTTCCCTGAGTTTGTTATGGATATGGACTTTGAGGGACAGCCTGCAGCCCATTTTACTGTAGTTCTTCACTGTAGTCTCAACCAGCTCCACATAGTTTTTGGCCTTATGATTGCCCTGGAAACCCTGAACGACTGACAAAGCTGTATCAAGCTGCTTTCTCCTTCCTAGTGAGCTTCTTCGAGAATTCCTTGCACGCCAGGATCTTCTTTATCTGTGGTCTGATGAAGACATTGGCTTTGACCTTAGCCTCAGACAGTACTCTGTAGCAACATCTGCTAAGATATGCGAGGCCTACAATGCATATTTTGGCATGCCTATCGGGGATCAAGAAATCCTGGGCACTTCATTTCACCTGCAGTACGACAGTGTCAAGAAGACCTTGCTAGACGCCTTGTTGTATAATGAGTATGGCTGGGCGGTCATCAGAGACTTCAAAATGGTGGCATTCCAGATGGTTCTCCTGGTGCTATCTTTGCCTTGGGGGCAGCAGGAACTAAGGCGGGACTGGCCACAGTCACCTGAATTCTATGTTGCGATGAACAACATTACATGGGAGCTGGAAGGTGTTGATGCCACCACTGCACATAAAATTAGGCCTTATCAAACAATTTATCACATCTCTGTCTGTCTGAGGTAAATTACAAAATATCAATGTTCTGATCACAA
>VCCN01005929.1:82765-100628 GCA_006491835.1 Architeuthis dux | reverse complement strand
ACATTTTGTAATGTTTATTCCCAGTCAGAAGTTGAAATATACAAATTTTTTTTTTTTAACAATGAAATAATGAATAAAAAGCATTTTGCTCAATTAATCAGTGACTCTACAGATATTATTTTTAAGCAATATTTTCTGTAGAATGCATATATACATAACAGGATTTATGTGCTTTGGAGAGTTACTAAACTGACAGTAAATTTAAATGATAGAGCGAAAATATAGGTGCATGTATATTCTAAAATATATTTTATTTAAAATAGCCTCAAGGATTGTTATAGAAAGTGAAAATCAGATTTGACAATGGTTTGGGAGACATAAAATGTTATTAAAACAACTTTGTTTTCTAATTTAACATAAAGCCTGAACACAGCTGAAAACTGTTTCTCTTGTGCCAATCAGATATCACTCAATTCACATCAATAACAATTCTGTTCTTGTTAGATACTAGGCAGATTTCACTGGATTAGAAATCAGTCAGCACGTTAAGGAATGAACAACCAGACATGCTTGTGTTAGTTACAGAACTACTCATTTATTCGGGCGCCCTACTTTCATATGCACGGAGGGATAACAACAATATTCATATGCAGGGATAACAACATATTCATGTGTGTTAGTTTCGCACATGATATCTAACGGTTCTGTGTGATTACTTGATATTTTTCTATAACATAAGAATGATAACAACATTTTAAAAATGAACATGGGAACATTTCTATTTTTGCAAATTACTTTTGATTTTACTAGCCTTTGGGATTTGGTATGAAGCTCCCAAATAAGTAGAAACTTTACACAGAGCAAATTACTTGTTGATTTATTTTACTTATATATTTATAATGATAAAATATTTTATTGCACTAATTATTTTGAATTAATGGAAATATAAACACATTTTGACTTTATACACAGTCAAATAAATAAGATGTCATTGATCTCTTCTGATTTTATGAGTCACCATTGTTCAGATGTTATAAAATGACTATATTTAGACTTGAATCTAATGGCCCAGTTTTGAGCTCAATCCACTTATTGTGTGATTTTAATTTAAAAATCAAAGTAATTTGTTACAAAATAATTGTATGTATGATTAATTTGTATTACAGTTTAAAGTAATGAATAATAATAATTCATCACAGAAATGCTTTACTGTTGAATCTTTTGTTCTACATCTTTATTCCTTTGTATTGAAGACCTTTACTTAGCAGCTCTTTCTACAAAATTGGTTTGAGTTTTTTAATTAAACCATCTCTATTTTTTAGGACAATGTGTAGGAACTCTGAAGGACCATGAAGATGAAGTACTTGATGTTTGTTTTGACTATACTGGCCAGTACTTGTCGACTGCCTCATCAGATGGAACTGCACATGTATATAATGCTTCCACACATGTTTTACGCAGTAAACTAGAAGGACATGTTGGAGAGATTTCCAAAGTGTGTATTTTTTCATTTCTAGGAATTGTCCTCTAGTTCACTGTTTGTTTTTATCACAAATCCATTTAATGCACACAAATTATGACCATATGTTAACCCTTTTTAAAGTGGAAAGATTATTGCAAACTTCTGAAAACTGTAGAAGATTATTTTAATCCTTTGTAATTAAAAATTATATCCACATAGAATTCAGTCACGGCGCGAATGCTTTAACACACGCACACACCTGTCGTGGTATTCGAATGGTCAGGTCAAACAACAAAAATTCGAGACGGGAATGAGGAATTAACCGTGGGAAAAATAATGCAAACTGCACAGAAAACAATTGAAGCAAAAACAACACAACTTCTGGGGTTTTTTGGTGAAGCAATAAATTGTAGTTTATATCTCAAAACAAGCAAATTCTGGGGAGAGAAAAAAGTCTGGTTGAAGGAAATCAAAAATATATTCAAATGTTTGAAGAGGTTAATTTGGTCAACAGTCCTTTAGAAAAGCAAAAGAGAAGAAGAGAAGCCGATATTTTCCTCGGAGAGAACTCGATCGCGTCTGAAGGACCGAAGTGAGTCTACCGATAGTCAAGTCAAAAACACTAACCGTTTTTCTCAATGCCTTTGTTCACTGAGCTGCGAGCAGCAGGCTTTCGTCTCTGTCCTCCTCCACGTGCCCGGAGTGCTACTACTGCCGTCCGCCTCGTTTACCTTCCTCCTCCGCGCCAAATTCAAATACTGGGGAAACAAGATTTTCATAAGCTACTTGCTCCTTAAATATGGTACTCTTATCAGATTGGAGTCAGGGGCCTTTCTTTCATGCTACCATTTGTAGTGTCTTCCAGCCGCCTCCCAGCTAGTGGGAGTCTCACTGAAAGGGAAAAAGGATGAAGCAAAAGGAACAAAGGACAAAGGCGAATGCGATGTTGACTGACCGCCGTCAGCGAAAGAACTGCCTGTCTTCTCGCTTTCGAACGTCTCTTTATTTCCCCCCTGGTCTGCCTCGCGCATGACCGGGGACTCACGTTTTAGGGGTTTGTGGCAAGGGAGGTAACTCGTGGTATTTGCATACTTCTTTGATGGCGAAAACTGTTGATGGACATTTGCTTAAGATGTGATGTATTCTTTGAGTTATATTCCTTTTATCAGTTCAACTATGTTCAGATCAAATAAACAGATGTAACTTGATTATTGGTTTAATAAATTTGGAAATGATTTTTAAATTTCCTGACTTTAAAGACATTATTTGATAGGGTTGTCATAATATAAAAGCCATTTTCTTTCTGTATACCAACAAATTCAAATAATTTAATAAGAGAGAATTTTGATGCACAGAGGATGTGGATACAATGAACTCAAGTTGGGAAAATAGCTTTAGGAAGAGCATTACAGATTGTCAAATTTTTGAAATGATTGGAAATGATTGGAAATGATATAATGAGTTAATATATTTTCCTGGCCAATATCAGATGATGACCTCCATTTTGCTGGTTGATAGGATGTCTTTTTGGTAAATTTAATAATTATTTTTTTACTTGTATTTTGACTTTTTACTTTCAATTCCTGGTTTTACAGCCAGAAAATGAAAGTGAGGCATTTATTTTCAAGTATTGAAAACAAAACCTTTAATAACATAAGAATGCTTTTATTGGAATGACATATTCCATTTGATGGTATAGAAATTATAGCAATAAAGAATATCTAAATGGTTTGGACTCAGAATTACCAGTGATTATTAAACTGATACATTGCTTGGCATGCATCTGAGATATAGGAAGATCTGAAATAGCCATTTAAATTTTTTTAAATCACACAAGGAAAATGTACAGTACTTCCTAATGCTTTGATTCTGTTAAATGTTGGTTACTGGGGGAAAACGCAAACTAAAATGTATAGAATATTTTGAAATTTAGTGTTATGGAAAAATTAAAAAATGGGAAGAGATTAAAAAATTATGGATGGATACCGCTGAGCTGACGAGTAAGTATTTGGAGCATTTCTGGTGTAGATAATGAAGTAGTTGGAATAATTGCCATATTTGCTGTCCTATAAGATAAACTTTTGTCTAAAATATTGATATCATTATGGATGGGAGGCCAAGCACGAATGTTTCAAACTGAGGGTTGGGATAAATTGCAATTTTTAGCTGTCAAATGTTTTGAAAAAGGACAGAATTTGCAATTTTTAGCTGTCAAATATTTTGAAAAAGGACAAAATTTGAAATTTGTAACTGTCAAATGTTTTGAAAAAGGACAAAATTTGAAATTCTTAGCTGTCAAATGTTTTGAAAAAGGACAAAATTTGCAATTTGTAGCTGTCAAATGTTTTGAAAAAGGACAAATATAACTAAAATTATTTTATAGTGTGATGAGACATCAAGAAAAAAAGGATTGTATTTAATATCACATTTTATACGATATTGTCTAATTATTAACTGTGTATAATTAACTGTTGATTGTACAGTTTTATGCAGTTTATAAAATTCTTCATTTTTTTCTTTCAGATCACATTTAATCCCCAAGGAACAGCTATTTTGACTGCATCTTCAGACAAAACAGCTCGACTTTGGGATCCAGAAACTGGAAACTGCAAACAAATACTTGAAGGACACACAGATGAAATATTCAGCTGTGCTTTTAACTATGAAGGAAATATAATTATTACAGGTAAATATCATTGTCGTTTTACTATTTAATAATTAAATTAAGAAAAATCATTGCAAACTAGTGCAATTGTATATAAGTTTTAATGAAACACAGAAATAGAATACAGTGGAATGTCGGTTATCAAACATCTGAATTTCGGATTATCTGAATAAAATTTCAATGTCCTGTGAATATTTAATTTTACGACTTTGTCCCAAGTACAAATCTGTTTCAAGTGATGGAGTTTATTGCTGTTCCCATGTCGGTGAAGAGGAAGTGGATGGTCAGCTTGATCTCAGTCAGTCACTTTAAACAGTGTTGAAATAATTTTAACACATCAAAAGAATGACATGCTGAAGGATTTAATGGATGTATTTTTTATAATTACATCATGTTTCCTTGAATTTTCAGCTCCATATTTTCATATTTAAACGGCACATAATGTGATTTTATTTGTAAAATAAAATATCACAAATTTTTAATCAATATCCTGTGTTTGTACTTATTTTATCAATCGAATGAAAGTAAACTCTTTAAACCTGTTTTTTTTATGTAATTGTGTTCAGTATGGCTTCCTTTTTTATGATCAGATCACTTATCCGAACAATCAATTATCTGAACAAAATACTACCCGCCCATCTTGTTTGGATAATCGACGTTCCATTGTACAGGCAACTAGATGATATTTTAAATATTTATGGGGGTAAATAGGGTGAAGAAGAAGCCTTCAAAATTCTAGCATTTACCTGGACTCAAAAAACCAATCCGCACAACAGGACTTGGATGCTATATTCTTATCTGCTAAAACATAAACTACATTTAACAATTTTTAATATATCCACTTTCATCTATTTTGATTTTATGAGAAATAAAATATCAATGGATTAGTAAATGAAAAGTATTGAATAAACACTGAAAATAGAAATATTACTTTATACTAAAAATTTATCTTTAAATGTATAAACACATATCACTTAAGATATTTTCTATAGTTTTGAGAAGGGTCATTAATATTGAAATGGTTCTTCGGACGGTTGAACTCCTTCTTGTTATTTGTGTTGTAAACACTTTTCAGCCGATCCATTCTTCGGCCTGCTTCAGGTGTAAAATCCGAGTGTGATGGGTTAAACAGAAATTATGTTTAAGGGGGGTAGCCCTTATAGCGCATGGCCCTGGTGTTTCTGTGTCTTTGTTCTGTTGGGTTTGGATTTGTTGAGAAGTGGAAGCCACATTGGGTTGAAATTCGCGCTTATCTGGCTAATGCATTTAGTCGACATTTTGATGTGAGCTGCCTCTTTGATTTTTTTCTGCTTCCAACAATGTTCTCTGTCAATAATCTGGACTTCCTCCCAAAGAGGTAGATGCTTGCCATTCTCTCTCCAGATGTGGTCGGCCATAGCCGATTTATCTATCTCGCGCTATAAGGGCTACATAAACATAATATCTGTTTAACCCATCACACTCGGATTTTACACCTGAAGAAGGCCGAAGAATGGATCGGCCGAAACATCGTGTTTACAACACAAATAACAAGAAGGAGTTCAACCGTCCGAAAAACCATTTCAATACATATCAGTTAAGTTCAGCAAATATGAGAAGATTAAAATATGTAATCTGGTTGTCATGAAATGATTACACATATTTTCTTAGCTGTATTGCTTTATCAATAGCAAATAATTTAATTGTTTACTTAAATTTTTAATATGGAATTAAAAGATTATACTATGTCTAACTTTTGTACCTTCCAAATTAAGTCATTAACGTTTGTGAATCAAATCTTCATCATTTAGGCTGATCACTCTCTTTGTTTTATTAACTGGAATCTCTGCTTACAAATTTTTAAAACCAAAATCTCATTGTTAATTCACTAACAGCCTTGTTCCCAAGTGCAGAATTTATATTATGACTCAGTTTGAACTCATGCTAGTATAAAATGTGAAAAATCAGGTGTTGAAAGACTCGCTATGTTTGCTTTAAAAATTTAGTTAAAATTAATGAAATGAAATGTTTACTAAAATGTGAAAAATCAGGAGTTGAAAGACTCACTATGTTTGCTTTAAAAATTTAGTTAAAATTAATGGAATGAAATGTTTACTAAAATGTGAAAAATCAGGAGTTGAAAGACTCACTATGTTTGCTTTAAAAATTACCAAAATACTAAAAGATTTACTAAATAATTGATAAATAATATTTGTCATCAATTAATATCACTATATATTAATATCAATTAAAATATTTATTCTTTTTGAAAAACAGTAAAAGCATGTTTAAAACAAAATGGCAATTTCATGTTGAACAACCTGATAAATGGAATTATTGATTATTATTATTATTATTATTATTATTATTATTCACACTTCATTATACTCCTACACTTTCATTCTGAATAAAGCTTTTATTTTAATGTTTTCAGGTAGTAAAGATAACACTTGCCGAATATGGCGGTAGCTCACTTTGGAAATGAACAACAAGAAGAACCATTGAAAATGAACATTGATTTCATCTCAAATCACCTTAACATACACTTTGCATTCTGGTGTGTATCAGTATATGATTATCTATTCCAGTAGATAACATTTTCACTATGAAAGCACACACACACATTCATTTAAAATAAAATATAATTGAGTAACAATTTTAATTTGTAAACACTTTGTATTCATGAAAAATCTCTAATCTTGTTTCTTTTATGATTAATTATCACAATCTTTTAACATTTAAAAAAATATATTTCATTTATACACTCAATTCATGATTTCTATGGTTTGCTATAAGGCAAGCAGCAGATGCTGAAACGATACCTAGTCATGTTATTTTCAGATATATTTCAATTTTTAATCATCAAAGCAAAATTATTTCAAGTTTTCAAATAATTTTAAAACTATGCTGTAGTTTTCTCGTTTATTCTTTTTCCTAGAACAAAAAGATTATTTGTAATTTCGAAGTAAATATGGTCTGACTTGAGTTGTTTAATGTTTTTCTATTAAAATGAGTAGAACTTGTGAAGCAATGCCTTGTGAGTTGCTTTTTGAGATCAACTCTTGAAGGAAAAACGAAACCTTCCAAGAAATATAAAAATATCTCCAAAGAAAACCATATTAAATGCTTATTTATTTTTCTCATACTGAGGGAAAATGATTTTTTGCTGAATTTATATAAATACATTTAATATAGAAGTTATACATCTTAATAATTTATAAGACTCATAGAAGCATATTGCTATTATGTCATTGTTGGTTTGTTAGTTTGTGTGTTTAGCTGTGTTGGTTCAAAATACGTTTGGTTAAAACCGTATTTAGCTGTGTAAGAAAAGAAGGGAGAAACAAAGACACAATGTGTTCAGGTTGCTGGCTGCTGGTCAAGAGAGTGTTCTCAGCTCTAGCTGCAGGCCCTCACTTCTGGTACTGGAAATGAGGCTCCCTCTGTTAGCTTCCCTTTAGGTTTGTGTATTTTCATTAAAACATACAGACAAAAAGATACATAAACATTACAATTGCTAAAATTAGTTTTAGTTAAAAGTATTTTCTTCACAAGCACAATTTATGATAACCTGTAATAAACTGCTTCATATAAACCATTATATGCAAATCAGAAATAAATTCAGATTGTTACCAGAACACAAGGAAGAGCATAAAGTATGTCATAAATTTTCCTAGATATTTTTTAAAAGAAATAATTGGCTAAAACTAGTAAACTCACTTTTATTATTTTTATTATTCATGTTAAACATATTCCAAATTTAAAACTGAAAGTTTACATCATTTGAAAGATATTTTAATTTCATGATTATAAACGTATTCTTTAAATAAGTAAATTGTAATGTAGTGATACTGTTGGTTCTTGTTTGCTGAATATGATCTGTACTAAATCTCATTATATCTGTGTTGGGTTGTGTAAGTGATCGGACTTTCGACTGGTGTTGAATTTGTTGTGTCTCCCTTGTATTGTTCTTGATTGTTTATTCTCTAATGATTTACTTGCGTTATTGTCGGCTGCTTGAAGAAATTGTCAATGCATTCACAGTGCAAAAATAAATCACGGACACCAATATTTTCTTTGGAAAGCAAATGTTCGATTGTTTTTATTTTGATTTCAGTGTTTGGTGTTTGTGTGTGTGTGTGTGTTGGCAACTTCCGAAAATAGAGAGAAGGAGAAAGAGAGACTGAGAGAGGTGATGGAGAGAACCTCCATGTGCCGTAAACCGGGGTGTCAGATTACTATGTTGTATAGCCATTTTGGTCCGCAGGAGGAAAATTCTGAACTTGGAGAAAAAGGAAGACTCGAAACTTGTTTATAAAAATATGAGGACATATTTTTATTTCATAAGAATACATTGTGTTGTGTCAGAGAATGAAGAGTGGGAGAGAGGTAACGAGAGCTGACAGACTGTTCCCAACAGGGGAACTGGCCTTGTGTTTTCCCAGGCCCATGTGGTATGTCTCTCTGCCTGTCTCTGCTCTGAGCGGGCGGCCTGTGTCTTCTTTTATGGGGTTCGAACACCCACGCTTGTTGTGTTATTTCCGGTTTTTGACACAATCCTGTTTTCACACACCCACGCATATGCATTTTTCCTGAGGTCATTGGGGTCACTTCCACTTCCTCCCAGGTGTTAGCCCGGAAATGACCTCCAGTGGCACTATATCAAAACAACTATGCATGCAGTTAATGATCAATGTAATGTGGTGTTAAGGGGCTGCTGGCTTTTCTCTTCTTTCTCTTTCCTACTTCTTTTCTTTCTTATGTCTTGTCTTAAAGTTATTTTATGGTGCGATTTGGTCAGTTCTGTTTCTCTGGTGGGGCAGGGGTACTCTTAAGGGAAATGGACACCCGTCTGCTACTTTCAGAGCCAACTTTTAAAATTTTTCAACCACGTGAGCAAAGATGTCTCCGAATCTGATTGATCCTGCCCTGTCACATGACCGATACACACGCATTTCCCACATAAAAAGCTGTTTGTCAAAATGAATTGCTTGGTCTGTCAAGCCAATAAAATTTTATCAAGACTTTCATCGTGGAGAACCTCTTACGTCTAGCTGAAACTCAGTCAATTTGGCACCAACTTCATAGATACTGACCTCAAATCACTTGCTCTTGAACTCTTCCTCTACTGGGAAAGTCAGAATCAGCCACACATACATACATATACGTGCATATACATACGCTTATTTGATTCCACACATTCACACACACCACAACCATACAATAAAGCTCACACACCTGTACACACAAATGCTTGCATAGACTAACACTTTTAAATATTCTAAAAGGGGGTGAATCGGAATCAGCCACACACACATACATATAAATATTTTGACAACCTCCATGTAGAGTTATGTTGATGGCATCATCCTATTTTGCTTGTTGATTCTTTTAAAGTAAATATTGCTTATATGCATTTGAATGTCATATATTTAACTCAAATATAATATTCAAATATAATTTTTATCATGTGTGGTTCAAGGCTCGGACAGTCTCACCCCACCAACACCTACGCCCACGCATGAACGTTCTTATAATTCAGAGTTCTTCACAGTACGGTCGTTTACCAGTTCTGATAATTCAGAGTGTTGAGAAAGACAGGTGGCATAACAGCATAAATCCAGTTCAATGACACAGGCCTCAGGCACCCACTTCAGGTGACCCCTACCTCACTCATTGGGGCCAAAATGCCCGGCTCCAAGTGCATGTAGCACGCAGCTGTCTTCTCTTCAGCAGCGATTTTGGTGACTCTCTGGTTAATCTTCTGATGAGATATTTATGGAGTAAGAAACTTTGTGTCGACCAATCAGAATTGGCCAAATCAAAGATAATAATCTTCTGTTGACTAAGCATAAAATAAACGTTGTAGAATATGGAAGTTCAAAGTGTAGTATCTGTTCTTTGAAACCGCCATGGCCTCTAAGTTCAGAGAATCACGGCCCTCCGGGGGTCCTTGTGGCATGCTCGGGTATCATCCTGGGAAAAGTTGCACAGAATATCTTGGCCATCCCCTTGGGAGGCGATCATCATTAGCATGCTCATGATTCGTCCTGAGAAGTTTTTGGGATCCCCCCCCCCTTATCCTGGTCCTCGTGGCATTTGTCTCAGTGACAGGGATTTGGGATCCTCAAGTCTCTAGTCACGGTTACATGGGATCCCCCCTACTGAATCCGGCACTAAATGACCCACCAAGGGTCGATGTGCCATTAAACAACACAATCAATCAACAATTAAACAAATCGTCTATCGTATTCTAGACATGAAAAACATTGCAATCTAGAATGTTCTTTTCTTACATCAGCATTGAAAGTCGGCTGTTGATGACTCGCTGTCAGTTTTCTTGAGTTTTTATGTAACCTTTTAGAGTGACGGCTGCTTTCATCATTTTTGATTGACAGGTTACATAAACACCATCCATAATTTTCATTTTCTGTTAACATGACAAAATAAGCAGATTGTAATTTTAAACTAGAACTCTGAATTATGATACCAACATAACACAAATTCTACATGCTGGTAAACTCTGTCACACTCATAGGTCATACATGTTTTCAATGACAAAATTAAATGAACTGGACATGAGGTGCATAATTACAATTCAATTTATTCCCATTTCTGTTTGCAATGATTGGCCAGAAAGAAAATATTTCTTTTTATGTAAAGTTTTTGTTATATGAATTACCAAGGGGCATGAATATGAAGAAGGTTGTCTTCTGTTAGGGATCTTTATATCCCAGTCATTCTTATTTCACATATTAGGTATTTTGCAACCACCAGATAATAGGTGACAGGGAAAAAGTTTCAACTCTTAGCCTATAATGAAAATAGTTCCCAAATAGCTTCTGTGATTTTTTATTTTACCTAATTGGTTTTTAATGCAAAATTAAAATTTTATGGGAATTATTAGAAAGAAATTTTGCAATATCCCATTAATATATATTAAAACATTGACCAAAGTATTTGAGTGTTTTGAAAATTCATTTTTATTTTTACTGCAACAAGTAAATGTCATTATTATTAACATTCAAACAAACAATAGAAATTTGATCTTCAGTTATTCAATGTATAAATTGAGCAAAAGTAAGATATATATGTATAATACATTACTCACAATGAAATGTTATCAGCAAATCTTAAGTTGCTTAAGTATTCTCCATCTATGTTTATTCCCATCCCCTCCCAATCAGTTTTCTGAAAGATGCTTTCGAGGCTTTAGGTGATATTGTATCCCCTTGTCTTACTCCTTTTGCTATCTTTATCTTGTTTGTATCTTTATGTAGTGTAATTATTGCGGTGCCGTTTTAATTTGTATGTAATTCACGTATTGCGTTGAAGACTGCCGTGTGTTCCACCGAGTCAAATGCTTTCTCATAATCCACGAAGGCATCCGACGAATAACAAAATCGATCTAAATAGGGAAAGTAAAAAAGTAGGCTTAAAGATGAACAGAACAAAGACAAAAGTAATGTTCAATGATAAAGTCCCCAAAAAGGTCATAAAGATAGGTGAGATTCTAGAAGAGGTCGATGAATACATCTACCTAGGTCAGGTAATATAGCTAGAGAAAGATCATGACTGCGAAATAAAATAACGATAGGTTGGAAAGCATTTGGTATGAATAGAGACATTCTGAAGAGCACCTTGCCTATGTGCCTAAAATGTAAAGTGTACAACGGCTGCATAAAAAAGCCATAACTTATGGATGCAAAACATGGAAATTAACCAAACGAGCTGAAAACCAACTCAGAATAGCACAGAGAGCCATGGAAAGAGCAATGCTAGGGATAACTCTAAGAGATAGAAAAAGATCAACATGGATCAGAGAAAGGACTAGAGTGAAGGATATTATACAACTAATTAAGCCACAAAAATGGAGATGGGCTGGCCACCTAGCAAGAAGAGATGACAATAGATGGGGGGAAAAGACTAACTGATTGGTGCCCATGGGACTGTAAACGAAGTAGGAAAAACCAGACACAAGATGGAGGGACGAGATAGAAAGGTTTGCTGGTAAAACTTGGCTATCCATACCAGCTGCTTTCACCGACTCAGCCAAACGTAAAGTTCTCATAATCAAAAAGTTATATACAAAAAGGTTAAAATCCTATAAGAAAAACACCTTTTCAGTCATGTTCATTGAAACATCTTGTATAAACTATTAGAGACAAGTAAGCTACCACATTTTTGGTGAGGTAACAATACTCATTATGAAAATAAAACATTTGTTTATGCATCCTCCTCCTCCTCCTCCTCCTCCTCATCATCATCATCATCATCATTCTACTGCTGGACAAAGGCCTTTCCCATCTCTTTCCATGACGACCTATCTTATAGATAGGTCGTCATGGAAAGGCCTTTGTCCAGAATTTAGCTTGCAGAGAAAGAGAAGTGGAAAAGAAGCTAGACGAGAGATTTATCTTAGAAGAAAGCCAAGCCATCAATTGAGGCGAGTTGAAGCAGACATGTGGAGTGGTCGCTGGAGAGGTTAGCTGGCTACAGTAACCGGAGACAAAGAGATTGCTAGCTGGAAGTGGGAGGTAGTCGCCGAAGGGGATAGTGAGGAACTGGTAAGAAGAAGTAAGCTTGAAGAAGGATTTTACGTGTGTTAAGGCAACACATTGACGAGAGGGTGGCCGAATAGTTAGGTGGAGAAAAGCCGCTAGCCCCTGGTACTTATAGTAGTCACAATCAGCAGCAGCCAGCCATGACATCAGCTGAAAGTAGAAGTGTCCTAATTTTATATTTCATGATGTCTAGCCATTAAGGAGCATGTAGGCTGTTACACCTGTAAGTAAAGTGTTTTTTCCTTAGTTCTCTTCTTCTTCCTCTCCTCTTTCACTCCGTCCCCTCTCTGCCATCTATCGTCTCTTTGCTCCTATTGTGATACTGTCAGTGGCAGGATTTTAGAAGTGAGTGAGATATACCCTGGATTTCACAAGTGCATGGAATCTGCCTAAGAGATTTCAAGTAAGTAAAAAACCTGTTTATTTTAAAGACCTGAGGAATTTCTGGCTGAGAGAATTAAGCTAGATGTATTTTTTTTAAAAGGAAATTGGGAGAGAAACCCAGGATGGGAATGTTTACATAGGGGTCCAGACTGACATTGATAGATTTGGCGTCCCTTATCGGTGGGGGCCTGCACAAATATTCAGTGCCAGGGATATAAGATAGAAAAAACAGGTCCCTCATGCAAAGGGTAGGCAAACCCCGGCAAATGACCTTAATGAAAGCACAAATAATTGTCATGATAATAAAAAAGAAACATAGTTAACACCCTTCACAAGGGAAGTAACAACATGCTTCGAAGCCTACATACCTCCATACAACGGACTGAAAGTAGCGGCCCAGTTTACCATACAGTTACATTGTAAATAGGACCCCCTCGCCAAACCTTAATAAAAAAATTTTTTTTAAAAACTAACACCTTCTAGGAAGATTGTTAGGGTCTAACAGATTAAAAGCACAAAAAATTACTAGTGAAAAAAATTGTTTCTAGTTTTTTTCGACTTGATTAACGGATGTAGATCTTTACCAAAAATTGTTTCTATTTTATTTCGACTTGGTTAACAGATGTAGATCTTCACCATATGATTTACTTAGTTTTTTAAAAATTTAAATACTCTAAAGTTGTGTGAATAAGCAGTAGCAACAGGTCTTATCAGAATATCATAGATAGCCAGACAGAAATGTGGAAGACATCAATTTCAATAAAGGAGTTGAGTGAATGATGAAAACCACTTGTGAAGTCAGCAAGTGAATAAAGAGTTTATATGCATTTAGCTAATTCATAATAAAGAAAGTTGTTTATATATTAGCTTGAAAAGGTTATGTAAAGAAACATTGAATAAGGTAAGCTCATCAAACTTATTTTGAACATTGTTAGATGAATAAAGAACAGTGAAATTGTCACTTTTCATTTGACCTTTGAAGTATGAACACTGTTGGTATAAGTGCATCTATTATTATAAAAATACTGTCAGGCAGAAAGATAGTTACCCTAACAAATTGTAAGCTTTTGAATATAAAGGGGTCAGTACACAATTTAACAGCAATAGAAAAGTTCAATGGTTAACGGTTTCATTTGTAGGTGTCCTTTTGAATGGAATTTTCTATAGCACAAAGTTTTCATGTCAAATTGCTGTGATGTATAAAAAGAGGGACTTGTCTCGTGTTGAAAGGTTTCAGTGTGTGTGTGTGTGTGTGTGACCTGCAGGCTTTCTGTCTGTCTTTTTAACTATATATGATCACCCGTCAGCCACATGCAAATATTGGACCCGTCAGCCACATGCAAATATTGGACCCATCAGCCACATGCAAATATTGTAGCCACAAAGACAATACAATCCACACCAATGTGGTCTGCAAGCTTTCCAAAGTGCTTGAACAAAGACAGAAACTGTTTGGAAGCATACCACACCCCAGTAGCATTGCATGTTTTTGGTCACTTTCTGGGCGAGGCACCATATATGATCACTTCATCAGAGGGGGTTTTACTCCCATAAACAAAAAGATTTAACGAAAACTTGCAACTGAAAATATCTTGTAATTAGGTCTAGTTTAACATACAAAAAGGTTGTTTGGATATCTAACATATTTTATGGGGTGCTCTATAAAGGGTTAAACTGAAAAAACTCATGTGAAAGACCTCTTACTGCAGGCCAGTCTCATTCTATTCAAGTAAATAGACATCGCTGCCAATTGCTCATAAGTGATTGTTTCTTGCCATGCATAGTCTAATCTAATCTTGTCTTTATAATCCATGGGCCAGACCAGATATCGGTACCACCCAAGCCAGCAAAACATCAATGGTGTCATTTTATTTATTACATCAACAGTAAAATAATACTGTAGGAATTTTTCAGTTGACTAATGAAACCAATTGGACATGCTAGAGGGTCCTTCAGTGAGTAAAAATAGCTTGGGTAGACATTCCAGATTTCAATATTTGATCACCATTTGATCACCCTTCTTAATGGTGGATTTTTGCTGTGGTCCTAGTCAGAAAAAAAATGTGGAAGATTAGAAAAGTCAAAATGCTTTTTGTGGTGCCCTAGTCAGAAAAGTTTCCATCAAATATGGGCATACTGTATATGCTGAGTATAGTTTATAAAAGAATCATATGCCTCAGAGCAAGTCATTTTGATCTTTTTACAATTAAATGTCATAGACCCTTGTTTTAAAAATGAAACACTGATAGCTATGACGTGGGGAGGTAATTGTGTATGGATCTACTCCAAAATCTCAGGACTTCTTATGAAGCCTACTGCTCACCCTTCCACAAAGTCTTATTGAAATTCATAAAGAACTTTTGGAGATATTGTGTAGAAAGACAGGGAATTTTTGGAGCTATTGTGTGGTGCAGACAGTTAGCTAGGACATAGCAGAGATAATTGTGAATGGATCCACTCCAAAATTTCATGACTGCTTTTGTAGCCTATTAAATGTTTTCTGACTAGGGCACCACAGTGAAAATCCGCTATTATGAAAAAGATTCTTTTGGCAACTGATCTGGAATGTCTACCCAAGTTATTTTGACTAACTGAAGGACCCCTTAGCAAGTCCAATTGGTTTCATTAATCAACTCAAAAATTCCTACAGGGCCTTATTACAGCGCCAGGACTACAAAAAATTGAATAGATAGTAAAATTTACAATCCAAAGGGATTTATTTTATTTTATTTATAGATGGTTTAAATGGTTGTCTGTACAGAGTTTAATTTGTTCATAAAGTATTTGAGTGTTCATTATTGAGAATGAAGTTGAATTTCAATATTGTTTGTATCAATAATGAATGATAATACATAAGATGTAGCAGAAAGATAGTTACCCTAACAAATTGTAAGCTTTTGAATAAAAAGAGGTCAGTACACAATTTAACAGCAATAGTTAACGGTTTCATTTGTAGGTGTCCTTTTGAATGGAATTTTCTATAGCACAAAGTTTTTATGTCGATTTGAATGTGATGTTATAAAAAGAGGGACTTACTTGTCTCATATTGAAAGGTTTCAGTGTGTGTGTGTGAGTGTGTGACCAGCAGGCTTTCTATCTGTCTTTTTGAGCTGAGAACCTGGCTCTAAGAAAAGGTTTGTAAAATGTTCACCTAGACCAGGCCTGCACAACTTGAATGAGTCAAGGGCCACATTGATTGCAGAAAATTAGACGAGGGCTGCAAGAGTAAATTTTTCAGACTTACAATTTTTTTAAAATTTAGAAATCATATGCATGTTATATTTTAATATAAAAATTACTTACATACATAAACCGAGCTCAGGCTTTCTGGATTTCCTTATGATAGGAATAAAAAACGAAAAATCGATAAACTATTTTAAATATGAAATCAAAATTTAAAAGAATTTGTTATTAAGTTTTTCTTGTTTTTGTTAAAAATGAATTAGTCCAACTTTTCGTCTAAAAAAATGAAAAACAAATTTTCATTAATCATATCCTAGAATTGGACTGTTATAATATCAATGTTTACTTTAATCGACAATAAATCCATCAGTAAACCATATTTGATGACAGCTAATTATAAATTTTAAAAACTTTAAACTCTGTAGTTAAAAACTTCCAAAAATCCTCAACTTTATTTTGTAAGGACATAAGTTATATTTTTAATAAAATAAGTTTTTCTATGACTTTTTTCATATTGCATGATATAAGTGGTGACCTTTCTTAAGTTGAGACTTTAAAAAAAACTGAAAATTAGGTTACTTGAATTAATAAAAAAAAAAAATCTAATAAAATCGTTTTTGGCTCCTTATTGCTGATCCATACATAAATAACCCTGTCATTTTACTATTATTGTCTTTGTATTCAGGTATTCAAAGAATCCTAGGCAATGTTTTCTTTCTGTATTGTCAAATGTGCAGTTATTTCTTTCCCGGGCAATGCCGGTATTACCTGCTAGTAGATATATAAAAATATAACTCTTTCTTGTTATTTTCAACTAAAGATGAAATATTATGGTCATTGTCCGTTGAAAAACATAGAAAAGTGTGGGTTATATTATAATTGGGCATTGCTCAATTATAATATAAGCTGCAGAGAAAATCAGAAAATAAACAATAACTCTCAGATGGACTTTGGCAAAGCTGATAGGGCTAAATGGTGCTTTGCCTGGCTATGTCGCTCCTGGGGCTTATTCTTTATTTTCCGATCAATGCTATTTGCTGCAGGGTAATTGGTCTGAGTAAAAATTGCAATAAAAAGCAACTAATAAAAATTAAGATGAAGGTAAAAAGTAGTCATAAAAATTTAAAATAATGATATTTATACAGTTAAGATTATATATTGATTTGGTTAATGTTAAATTGGAATTGCAAAATAGAAATACCATGTACATTAAAAAATACCTTGAAACTACCCCGAATGAACAAAAAAGCATCAAGGACTTGGCACAAACTTTTATTGCAATCTTACACAAAATCCTCCTTTTTGGTTTTTTAGTCGGTCAAAGAAAGCAATAATACAAAATGCCAAACCAACTGACATTTTACTATGCAGCTGTTGCAACCGTCAACCAAAATAGTCACTAAAACTGTCAACATAGGTTTCTTCAGTTTTTAAGTTGGTCTGTCTGGCTAGCTATGTATGCATCACGCATACAGACCGCACCAATAGAGCCAGAGAGGTAAAAATTTTAAAAATCACTCCTTATTATGTCGAGAAAAAAACGGTTATTTTGTTTTTAGAAAATTCCTCCCCCAAATAGATTTTTAGTGGGGGGGTTCAATTTGCAGTGTAACTTTATACTAAATTGATCCCTTTTTGTCTCCAGCAGCATTCATGCTTGGTTTTTTGAAAATTCAGACTTTTTTA
>VCCN01005929.1:28283-55935 GCA_006491835.1 Architeuthis dux | reverse complement strand
GGCCACGTGGGAACAAATAACATTTCCCTATGTTACGGCCACTGTATCCTTCGTTAATGGCAGACTTTCCCAAAATTTAGCAGTTTTTTTGTTGATAATGAAACACATGGCCCATGTCAAGTGCAGACCCATTCATCAAACTGGCCTGACCCCAGAGAAATGGTGGGGGTGTGGGGGAGGTGGACTACAGAGTCTTACTGGATTATACTGGTAAACATTGAGTTCTAGGTTCAAATCTCCAGCTTGCCCTGTGCCATTTATTTCATTACTCAAATTTCAGTTTTTATCCCATTTCATTGTTTCTTATTGTTCCTTGGGGTCTATTGTGCTACCATACCTTGTTAATACATTATTAATTAATAATATAATAAATGGTTGTTTAAGATGTGACTTCAGGCACCAGCAGCTTGCATCAAATATTCCTCTTACATTTTGTGTACATATTTAATCTATTTCTAAGAATGTTATTTGTATTAGACTTTCCAATACAGTTCCAATCTATTTCTCTTATGACCTTTTCGTTTTGGTTTCTGTTTTTTAAATTTAATGTAATGTCTATTCTATCTATCCTTTCAGTCAAACTTCCTGGACAGCTGCAATCTCTGACTGATTTGGCCTCACAGGAAGCTTCTATAAATGAAGCTGACTCTTTGCCATCTAACAATTATTTAGAGGTGCAAGAGCAGAAGACACAAAGTATATAAATGTTTATAGCTTGCTCTTTTTAAGTGTTATAATTTCATAACATAAAATGAAGTCTTTACTTTTTTTACTATTTTCCTTTCAATTCTGTTGATTCCTGAATGAAGAGAAAATAACTATTGCACAGCAGATACTGGCTATATACATCAAGTCTTAATTAATTTTGCCATCAAACTGAGCAACATTTTTATTTAATTGTCTATAACTTTGAGAAGAGTCATTAACATGAACTTTTGTCCATAACTTTGAGAAGAGTCATTAACATATGAACTTGGGAGTGGCAAACTTACCTTCCTAAGTAGAAGTTGAAATATGTTAGATTATTAAATGAGTTTGAAATTTTATAACTTTGAATTGAAAGATATTCTTCATGCTCAATACCCAAGTACTTTAGGTTGAAAGAAAATTAACTTATATTTTGTTTTAGTATCCTGTTGAAAAGTATAATACATTTTTAGTCGGTATAAGTTCCACAGTTCCAAAGTTACCACTATATTTTTATTTTTCTATACATCTTTTTCTATATTTCCCCTTCAAAAATTATAGTTAATTCATTTCAGTTCTACCTGATGTATGTTCCGAAGAAACTCTCCAGATAGAAAACAAGCTACTTTTGGTAAATCCTGAATCCACTGACAGAAATACTCCAGAATATCAGCACCGTAAGTAGGATTATTATTTACTTTTATTTACAATTTTTGTCCCCTAAAATATATTTCAGCGGTGTCTTAAGTCAGGGCTCCCCAAACTTTTTTGCACTGCGGGCTAGTTTAATTTTGACAATGTTGTTGTGGACTGACTGGTGGGGGTGGTGTTAATCATGACCGGATTATAGGTGATAAATCAGCCATAAATTGCTTATAAGTGGCTAATACACTCAATTTTGTTTCTAAAAGGGTTTATCTAATGAATTTAATATTAAGATCCAAGTAAATGAATTTGTGTTTATTTTACAAAGAAAATATAATTTCCTCACTGGTACCATTCTGCAGCCCGCTGTTTGGGGATCAATGACTTAAGTGACAGATTTTCACTGAACTGGCTTGTTTTTTCCCCAACGTGTAATATCTTTAATCTGGGTATTGTACCCAGATTAAAAAAATATTAAATTATGTTAAAAACACTTAGGCAAAAATAGAATTGGTTATAATCTTATGAAAATTTTAATAGTTATCTTATCAGATGGCTAAAATGTTCAATTTATTAAGTAAAAATAAGATAATTTAAAAAAAATGTTTAACAATAACTTTATTGAACAACATGAATTTAATATTAAGATCCAATTAAATAGTTTGTTCCACTCTCTTCTGCCATCTTGCAGGCAACAATTCCATCCTCCCAGAAGTTTTTATCTTTCTCCACAAAGAACTGTTCTAGCTGCCTTTTGCAGTCTTCAGGGAATTTAATTTTTTTTATTACAGAATACTATAGAGACTGGAATAAATAGTAATCTGAATGTAACAATTTTTGCCTGATCACCAAGGAGACCTGCAGTCTAGTGTTATCCTGATGGAACATGACCCTCTTTCTCTTAAATTATTCCAGATGATTCTGGTTGATTGGTGCCTTCACTTGGTCTGATGGGAGTGGTGATTGTTTGAACCAATTGTTTCATTCTCCTGAAGGAGCTCATAGTAGAGGACTCCCTTCCAACCCCACCATATACACAGCTTTATGAAAACCAGCCTTGAGTACAGTTAGTTGGGGTTCATTTTGCATGTCTCACAAACACATTGTTGTAAAGCATCCATTTTTCATCGCCTGTCAAAATTTGTTTGAAAAAAATGGAACATTTTCTCTCTTGTGGAAGCTACACATCAAGGCAACTAACATAACCAACTTGGTGCAAATGATTTTTTTGATTGGATATTTTGAGTATGTTGTCTCCTGCGTCATATAATATTGATTATTCTCAGGTAATATCTTTATTTGGTTGCTATCAGCCTCAATTAGTCTACCCAACCATGAAGCATAGTTCAGTGAGAAATCTCAAGCACAAAATTTCACAGACCACTTTTGTTAATTATAAACATCTTTTCTTTTTTTACCTTTCTTAAAATAAAGAAGCATTATGTACCAGAAATGTTGCCTGTTTTCTTCCATCTTCTACATAAGAATGCATGAGCTAAAATATGCTAGTTTTGACAAATTTAAAAAAAATGCCTGCTGATATGACAGCTGTCAGAATACAATGAAAAATGATGTTTTCGAATGAAGTTAGTTAATACTAAACGCTCCTAATGCCATGTAACGACAAACACAGGACAAACTTTTTGGCCCACCAAGACTACAAATACTTTTTCTTTAAACCATGAAACCTTAAAGTACTGACATTGTATATTGTACATAAATCCTCCCCAAAAATGTAATTTAGATAAAACATATTTAATTCTTCATTGCAATAAATTTTGGTGCATCTGTCTGTTATAAGATAAGCTGAATTCTCTATCGAAAGTGTTTTCCAGGAGTTTGAAAGACTGTCAGCATTTTGAAGATTAACTCAGCAGTTACTGTCTCAATTAGACCAGCTAATTAAAAACTGTCAACATAGGTTTGTTCAGTTTTTAAGTGGGTCTGGCTGGCTATGTATGTATTATGTGTACGAAGCCAAACCATTCATAGTTTTTTCAGTCAGATGAAAAGTGTATTTTTTTAATAAATTACTCAGATTAAAAATATAACCATCCATCATAATCAAAACAAATTGGTATGGATTTAAACCTCAATTCAAGATACTTAACAAACTTCGAGCTTATAGACACCTGGGTTAAAAGCACCCATACTTTATTGTTTAAGAAATGAAGCTATGTATAGCAAACAAACTGATAACTTCCACTTACATAAAAGAGAAAAAGAGTTGTTTTCTTAACAATAAGACTTACTGTGAGTTTTCTCTCTGAATGTGACTTTGAAAATGGCTTCTTAATAGTCTTTGCTAATTAAGACAACATTCTAAGAGGGGGGCAAAAGTTCTGTTAACATTCTAAGGGGGGGGGGGTTCTGTTAACATGATGAATTTTCCGCTCTAAAATCCTAAGCAAATCCAGATGCTCCCATCTCAACCACTGACCCTTCCTTTTCATTCTGATAAATCTTTTAGTCTTTACAGATATTAGAAACTGTCAACCAAAACTGTCAACATAGGTTTCTTCAGTTTTTAAGTTAGTCTGGCTGGCTATGTATGCATCCAGTGTACAGGCTGCACCAATGGAGCTAGAGGGCTGAAAATTTAAACATTTACTCCTTATGCTTAGAAAAAAACGTTTTTTTTAAAAAAAGAATTTGAAATAATCTTTAAAAAAACGTTTGAAAATCATAAAATTTTATAACATTCAACAAAAGATTTAAAAAAATAAAACTTGAAGTATCAGGTGTATAGAGGATTAATTATTTTAATAGGTCATCTGCTAGTAAAATAAAAGCATAGATTTGTTGATGTCTCCTCATTATCATCGGCCTTTTAACGTCCGTTGTTGGACATAGACCTTCCCCAAGATTCGCCAGACCTCTCTGTTGCGGGCATCACAGCACCAATATCTCCTGAACCTGTTTGAATCGTCATGCCATCTTATTTTCTGCCGGATGCATTTCCACATATCTCTGGGGATCCACGTTGTGAGTTGTGATGTCCTGTGGTTTTCTGTTATTCTTGCAACATGGCCTGCCCATTGCCAATGGATTCTATGATATCTCTGACTCCTGTTTTTCTCTAATGTGCTGTCTTGTGATCTCTTCACGTGATGTTAAGCAAGATCCTCTCTCGGGCACGTTGCATGGTTCTTAGTTTGAGAGCCAATCTTTTTGTTATATTGAATATTGTGTAAAAATGACATTTTTAGTACCTAGCAGGAGGAGAGTTCATTGTGACATTTAAAAAAAATATTTGGATAGAAATTTCATTTCATTAAGAATCCAATGAATAGAAATTTGTTTTTCATTTTATTAGTTTTAATGTTATTTGTTTGTATAATTTATTCTAGAGAGCAATACCAATGACCCACTGGAGAATGGTTGTGCAGATGTTGAATCTTTTGCTCAAACGGGACCTGCTCTGATCAGTTCAAATTCTACCCTACCAGAAATTCATGTCACTCCAGATAAAGAAGGAGAAAGTAAGTTTAACATCCTAAATGAAAAAAAGAGTAATATTTTTTTTGCTTATGTTAAATTTCTTATTAATATTATGGTATTGGATGATAGAAATCAATTTTCATGATAGCTGTAATATTTTTTTGTTAAATAGATATAATCATAGTTCCCTCTAAGCTGTGCATGTGCACACACACGTTTTGCAACCAGCGCACAAAGGAAATTAATGTGTGCACAAAAGATTTCAAATTCTGTAGATAACTTAGAGTTTTTATTGAAAAAATATTAATTCACTGTCGAATTCAAAAGTGCACACATACATTTGTCGCTGGGGAAAAATTGCCCAACTTAAGATTTTTGTTCCCACTGACTCCTAAACATTAGAGGGGACATTGAATATAATTGGATATTTTATTTGTAGTGGAAATAATTTGGAGATATCAGAAATACTGTATGAAATATACTGACTATAATTACACACATTCATGAAAAGTGCTACAGTAAACCCTTGCTATAACGAACCTCAATATAACGAATTTCGTCTTTAATGAACTCGTGGATCCATTCGAATTGACTTCTGATTGACCGTGTGAAGTCTAATAAATGCGGCGAACACAATGACCATAACAAACTTGGCACTATCCTAGTTTCGTCGTTCAGCCTTTAGTTCAAGATCAAAGTGTAGTTTCATCTGTTCTTTTCACGTAAACGAAATATAGCATTATCTTCCAGCATCCCGTTTAAAATTTTAAAATTTACCCCTCTCGTATTTCAAACTGAAAAAGTCAAGTAATTTGATTTCACTAAATTATTTTAACTTATCAAAACTCATTATAACTCGTTTTTTAACTCCTGAATTATTATTAAATTTTGTATTAAAATAAATTGTTTGTTTTGGATTTTTGTAATTAAATTTATGTTATTTGTGTCTATAATTTATTCCAGAAAGCAATTCGATTGACTCACTGGAGAATGGGTGTTCGGGTGTTGAATTTTTTGCTCAAACAGGACCTGCTCTGATGAGTTTAAATTCTACCCTACCAGAAATTCATGTCACTCCAGATGAAGAAAGTAAGTTTAACATCTTAAATGAAGAAAGAGTAATATTTGTATCACTGCTACCCACAACAGACCAGTTTAAACACTGTTGCAGGGTGTAGGTCATTCATGTTTTCTGACATTTATATGTATCTATATCCGGACTTCGCCCAGCCCTTACTGTTCATAGTAGAAACTTGACACACGCACACACTCCCCTCAATGAGTAGGGAAAACGTTTGTTGTTTTTTGAAAATTCCCGTCCAAAATAGGTTTTTAGTAGGGGGTTCAATATGCCATGTAAGTTTATGCTAAATTGGTCACAAGTTTGTGCCCACTTGTTTTTTGAAAATTCATGCCTTTTTTAGTGATCATAGCCCATCGAAAGGTGAGAAAAGTAACTTATTCATTGATCACCCCCTTTTTTGCAACTTTTTAATTGATCACCCCCAACACAACATATATGGGTGGCAGTAATAAATGCTAGTTTTGCTCATGTTAAATTTCTTATTAATATCCTGGTATATGGTATTGAATAATAGAAATCAATTTTCATGATAGTGATAATAATAATTTTTTGTAATATCATTTTTATTTGGATAGATATAATTGGAAATATCAGAAATACTGACTATATTTACACACATTCTTGAAAAGTGCTACATTGTTTAATGTGATGGCTTAGTAAAATGACATTATAAATGGGGCGGCTAAATTAGGTTCCATAAAAGCAATTCTGGTGATGATGGTCTTGCAGTATTTAAAACATCAAACATATTTCTAGTATTTTCTATAGTTTTGAGAAGGGTCATTAATATTCAAATGGTTCTTCGGACGATTGAACTCCTTCTTGTTATTTGTGTTGTAAACATGACGTTTCGTCCGATCCACACAAGAAGGGCCATAATCAGGGACGAGATAGCTAAATCTGCTATGGCCGACCACATCTGGACGAGCATCTTCCTCTTTGGGAGGAAGTCCAGATTATTGACAGAGAACGATGTTGGAAGCAGAGAAAAATCAAAGAGGCAGCTCACATCAAAATGTCGACTAAATGCTTTAGCCAGACAAGTGCGGATTTCAACCCGATGTGGCTTCCCCTTCTCAACAAATCTAAACCCGACAAGACAAAGACACAGAAACACCCGGTCCATGTGCTATAAGGGCTACCCCCCCTTTAAACATAACTTCTGTTTAACCCATCACACTCGGATTTTACACCTGAAGAAGGCTGAAGAATGGATCAGCTGAAACGTTGTGTTTATAACACAAATAACAAGGAGTTCAATCATCCGAAGAACCATTTGAATATTTCTAGTAGTATTGTGAATTTATAATTTTGTTTTCTTTTTCTTATAAAAAATCAAATCACAGTATGAAAACAAATTCATTATTTTATTAGAATTTTGGGGTGTAATGCTATCTTCTTGTATAGGTCTAGTATTTTTTATAATAATTCTTCTAGCTAATACATTAGTGAGCTGGGAAGGGTGCAGTTTGTCAGTGGGGTGTAACCAAGAGTTTAATTTGTGAATACTGAAAGACATGCAGATCTAACAGAACCAGAACATGAATTCCTTATATATAGGTTAGCAGGAAGTGATGAAATATTAAGATTTTTTTCATCAGACTCATGATTTTGTCATAAAATTGATTTTTATTCCAATTACCATCACATATATTGCTCTTATGATCTTTTCTTCTAGTCCTTTAAAGGCCCCAATCTTGTCATGTCACAGAATTACCCTTACTTGATGCTATCAACTGCCCTGTTATCTTTTAAATTAATTTGGCAATTATAAAACCATAACTGAAAGATTTTATATGAATGTTTCTGAGAAACACTTATTATACAGAATTCAACAGGTTATGAACAGCAAGGGAATTATTATTAATTCTTTTGCTACTTTTTATCTTCATCTTATTTAATGTTGCTTAATAATACAAATTAATAATAATGATTTACAATACTTCATCTAATAAAATAAATAAAAATAAAATAAAATTGGAGCAAAGGAATGGTTTAGAAAATGTTTTCTTCTATTTAAGAACTGATTTGTATATTTGTTATATAGCCTCATCTTTTTTACACGTTCTGCCGACATGGGTAGTCTCGTCGTTGTATGCTCATCTGTGGGAGGGAAATCCTGAACTTGAGGGAAAAAGGAAGGAAGACTCGAAACTTCTTTATAAAAATATCCGGATATATTTTTATTTCATAAGATACATTTTGTTGGCCGGAGAATGAAGAGTGGGAGAGAGATAATGGTTGCCCGAGACTGTTCCCAACAGGGGACCCGGCCTTGTGCCTTCCGGCCCGCCTGCTGGCTGTCTCTGCTTTGGGTCCTCTGAGCTTTCTCCATCTCTCTGTTCCGAGTCCTATGTCTTCTTTTATCAGGTTTGAACGCCCACGCTTGTCTGTTCAACATACTATTTTCGGACACCCACGCATATTTCCTAAGGGGTCACTTCCACTTCCGCCCAGGTGTTGGCCTGGAAATGACCTCCTGTGGCAGTATATCATAACATATTTATATTGGTTCCTTAAATGAATGAATTGATTCTGTCAAACTTTGTATAATTTATTAATTCTTAAGAAAAATGTTCCAACAAAATTATAAAATTTTGTATAAGCCAGAAGTTCTAATATTATCCAAGTTATTTTCTGCTTTGACTATTTTGATTACTTTGTATTGTTTTTGTCTAATTTTAGATGGTCCTGTTAATCTTCAAGTGGAAGATCTTTCTGTGGACTTAGACCAGCCATCTTCACCTCATATCCCGTCTTCCCAAGAACAAGAAAGTAAGCCCTACACTTGCTTTTATACATTTCATAAAAGATCTTAATCAAATTCTTCCATGAAGATAAAACATCATGTAGATTTCTGGCACTTTAGGCCAGCCTTCTAGCTGAGAGTGGAATGCCATTCTCAGGTAAATATGAAAAATCTTTTTACATTTAAAATGTTCAGAACTTTCAAAATTTTCGATAGATTTTAGTGTTTATTTTTTAATTTTATTATTGATAGGTTATAATCTTTCCTCTAGGAACTTGGCTACTGAGGTTCACATACCTGATTTTTTACAGTATTTCTCAAATGACTTTATCCATTTTCTTAAATCATGTTCATTGACAACATGCAGCAGATTTTATAAAGTAAAACTCAGAATTTTTTCACTTAACATTATGAGATAATGTAATGAAATACATTCGGGTCGTATGTTCAAGGAAGGAGGTACAGAAGACTGGAATTTTGGGGGATAGTATTATTAGGTTTTGCACTCAGCTGGATGATATCAAATTCCAGACCACGATTTGGGTCAAACGGTTGACAGGGAACAAAGATCTGTTCGACCAATCAGCTGTGCCGAGTATTTTTTAGTGCGCAGTGATTTTAAATCTGGAGTCAATTAGAGTTGGGCACACAGTGGCGACGGGTCAACAAGCTAGGAGCTTGACTCCTCACCTGTTAGGGTGCGGGAGAGAACGGAGGAAGAAACGAATGCGGCCTGATTTGAACTGCTATCATCACCCTCAGTCCTTCAGTAAAGTAGCTAGAAACAGAACAAGTCTAACTCTTTAGAATTTCAACATGAAAGAATTCAATACCCTCATTGATCCGTGAACCAGCCCTGCATCGAAGCTTATCAATGGAAATAAAAGCAACCCACATTTTCCTTGAAATGAATGAATTTTGTTGTCTTTCTCTCCGGCCATGTGGGAGAGCCTACTTCCTGTGTTATGATTTGCGTATCCGGCCACCTGTGGCGGAAATGTAAGTGACCTCGATCACCTTGGGAGATGGGTGTATTGCATCATTGTTGTAAACAGGAAATGGTAATTGACACCGTGAGACACCACGTATGCATTGGGGAGATCTATAAAGCAGACCCAAGAGAAATCATCTCAGCCTGGGAAGCGGACAGAAATCTCGACACTCAAAGAAGACAGACATCAGTGGCGCCGAAAGGCACGAAACCGCTGTCCCTGCTGGGGGACAGCCTGGCGGTTCTCCTTGTCTTCTCTCTTCCACTCTTCACTATCCGGCCGACAAAGATGTATGTTATGTAATAAAAATATGTCCAGATATTTTTACAAGCAAGGCTATACAACACCTGTATGGACCAACTGTTTGTTTCCTTCTACAGATAACTCTCTCTCCTGTAAATGTGCAAACCTGCAACCAGACTTCAGCGAGAAGAAATGCTGGTTAAACTACAAGAATCAAAAGCTTTTTAAAATGGAAGAAAACAATAGTCAAAGAAATGCTGCTTATAAACCTATCTCTGTTGATGACAAAATGCAGATTCTTTCTGGCTCATCTGGGCGAAGGTCAATTCAAACTTGTAGGGTAGACGCTTTTTTAATTAAAGATTTGTGCCCTGCAGCCACCACTCGACCAAAGAGGCAGCTCACATCAAAATGTCGACTAAATGCTTTAGCCAGACAAGTACGGATTTCAACTTCTCAACAAATCTAAACCCGACAAGACAAAGACACAGAAACACCCGGCCCATGTGCTATAAGGGCTACCCCCTTTGACATAACTTCTGTTTAACCCATCACACTCATATTTTACACCTGAAGAATGGATTGGCCGAAACAAATAACAAGGAGTTCAATCGTCCGAAGAACCATTTGAATATTTCTAGTAGTATCGCTTTCACAGACTTTCTGAGACAAATATATACAGAGGAAGAGGGAAATGAAAAAGTATATATTTGCTTTCACAGGGGTTTCTGAGACACACATATGGAGGGAGGGGAAGTGAAAAAGTATACATTTACATACATATACACTATATATGTATGTAAATGTATACTTTTTCACCTTTTATATCCCTCTGCCTAGGTTCAGTTTCTAATTTTTTTAAAAATCCCTTTTGTCCCGGAGAAGACATCTTTTTGTCCCAGACACATTTTCTACCATTCCCAGGACGATGGGACAATATTAATTTCGAGCCCTGGTTTAATCCCATGAAAGAATATTTTGTAGATCTTCAAGAAAACAATCAGGAATTATATCCTCATCATTCTGCAATGTTTCTTTATGAACAGAGATGCAATATATTTGAGGCTGCTGTTAAGGAAACAAAAATGATATGTCCATATTACTGCACTATTGATTCTAAAAGTGATATAAAAAATTTATAAAAGTCAGTCGTAATCATTCTTACTTTTTTTTTTTTTGTACATTTTTTAAGAAAATAATATGAACTAATCAAAATTAGTGAATTGTGACAGGAGCAATTTCAATGTACAAAATAGTAAAGTCATTTAAGGTAGGTGTAATGATTTCAATTGAGAAAAGGGTAAGGACTATTTAGAAAGGTGTATTTACAATTGAGAAAGGAGTAATAATTTCAGTTGAGAAAGTGGTAATTTCAATAAAGAAAAGGTTAATTTCTATAGCGAAAGGGTTAATTCCAATAAAAAAAAAAAGGGATAATTTTGACTGAGATGATAATTTCAGGAAAAGGGTTATTAAATGGAGAACAGGGTAAAGTCAATTGAGAAATGAGGTATAGAAAATTGAAAAAGGAGTAATTCCAGTTGAGAAATAGGTAAAGATATCAATGGAGCAAAAGGGAAAAGTCAATGTAGAATGGGAGAATTTCAACCGAGAAAAGGTAAATTGAATTGATAAAGGAGAAATAATTTCAGTTGAGAAAATAGTACAGTCATTTGTGAAAGAAGTAATAATAGCGAAAAGGGTTAAAATCAATTGAGACAGGTGTAAAGTCAATTGAGAATGGGATAAAGTCAATTGAGGAATGTATGAAGTCAAAGGGGTAATTTCAATTGAGAAACAAATAATTTCAATTTAACTTTTAGTTTCATGAACTGTTTGAAACTGCTGTTGAACTCTTCAATGAATAAAAAAAAGTGCAAGGGAAGTAACTTTAATAACAAGTTACTCCCCTTGATTTAACATTTATATGATTTAACAGTTAATAAAGGGTAAAGGCAAGTAAGAAAGGAGTAATAATTTCAGTTGAGAATGGGGTAGTAATTTCAGTTGAGAAAAGTGTTAAGGCAATTAATGCGTAATAATTTTATTTGAGAAAGGTGTAATAGTTCCGACTGAAGATGAATATTGCAACTTTTGTATTGTATATGTATTTTTTTTAAAATTATAGAAATATGTATATTTTTTCTATATTTATTAGAATAAAATAAGCCCATGTGTATCTGTATGATAAATCTTTGTTAATATCTAAGACTTGTCTATTTAGCTCACTCGGTAAGACATCCTGCTAGCGATCACTAGATTGTGAGTTCAAATCACAGTAGGGGAATGGGGATTTTACATATCGTTTTACACCCCACATTTTGGTGAGGATTGTTGTTCTTGTTACGGTAAGAAAACAAAGTCAACTTTGACAATGTGTATATTTGGTATATAGTGTTGACAAAATAAACCTTGCTATTGCTTTTTCAATATTTCATAATGTATTTGTATTTTATTTCTTTTTCTTGTTTCAAATATTTTGTAGCGATGGTTTTGTGCATTTGTCGGAATAAAAAAGCTGACTTACTAAACCAGTCTCGCATATTACGGATTTGTAAAAACCGATACCATGCTTCAAAAACGAATATCTTCTTCTGGCACGACATTATGCCACCTAGTTTCAAGCCAGAATATCTGCCATATTTTTTTCTGGATATTGTAGAATGTCTCAGGTAAATATCGTGTTTGTTTTGGTTGTTTTTGTTAATAAATCTAGTCTTGTTTTTCCTAATCCACTAAACTATTTTATCAATTTCAGTCTTCTGGATAATACCCACTGATGCACTGTGTGTGTCTAACCAATCTTTGAATCTTTTTAAAAAAATTTTTATTTGACTCTGCTAAGAACTATGTTTAGTACTCTTGCTCCAGACCAGGACCTTGCAATATTTTTACAGTTTTGTCTTTTCATGTGGCTTGATTCGGCTGTATTTTATCTCGGTATACGTTTCTTGTTTCAGGTTAAAGATGTATGAGGTCTTCTTTACGCTCTTGTTCGGATTTGATCAAAAACATGCAGAAAAATTTCAGTATCTGATTGATATTGAAGATGATTCAGTGATAAAAGAACAAGAAGATAATATCTGGATATCAGTGGCTAGTCATCTGAAGACAGCATCTCTTGATAGTGGCAAAGAGGTTGGGATTTTGATGTCACTTGAAGAACAAGAAGTGATGCTTTTGCCAATCAATGAAGTGAATGATAGAAACTGCAAGATTCGACGGCAGCTATTACGTATACGCTCCCAATCACAGGTGATGGACGCATCAATCCAGGATGTCTCCCAAGAGGCATACACTCTTAGATCTTGGTTACAAGTCAACTTACAGGAGTGTTACCAAGTTTTTTATAAGCCCGATGATGATGTTATTAGCTTATCAGATTTGGAAACTTCTTGTACCAATCAGTTGTACATGTACTTGAAGCAGCGTGCACTCAATACTGCCCCAGTTAATGGTATTGGTTATGGTAAACAAAGCATTGTAGATGTTTCAGATAAAATGGATTATGTTTTATGTATTGGTTCGGTCAATACAGATATTGTGAATTATCTTAACTATTGCGAAGAGGCTCTCCTTCAATTTATCACAAAGATTGAAGACCGGTGTACAACCATTTATTGTATCCTAGACATTGGTGAAGCAAGAGGCATCTCGCATGCATTCCAGATTTTACCTAAAAATGAAATTTGGCAAGGACAAGTTGAAGTCTTTAGTGCTGTTGTGCCTGGAGCAAAATTAAACTTCTGTGTTATACTCAAAATTGTGCCTTCTCAAATAACATGTGAGTACTCTTTTCTCTTTAAAATATGTGCATGTCAAGGTATTTACTAAGGAAATAGTTTTGTAATTAATGTTTGTGTGGTGTTAAAATGGTCAAGATTATGTTTAGTTTGCTGTTTTTGTGGAAAACAAATTTTCTTAGGTAATTTTATGTGCTTTCAATCAGTAATCTTCTAAAAAATTTGTCAGTTTTGAGAAAAAGTGTTTTTTTTTTGGTGGTGGTTATTTACAATGTAACTATAATACTAAACTGGACTCTTACTTTCTGTCGTATGAAACTGTGGCTGTGAAAGTCTATTTCTCTCCGTGTTTATGGCAGTATTTTGATGGGTTTTCTTTTAAAGGAATCTGACCTTCATTTTTGGGGAGAAATTTTTGATTTTTGAAAATTAAGTTTTAGTCTTATGCATAAATACAGTTATTTAAAAAGATGAAATGAAAAAAAATAATAGTATTAACGATTTATTTTAACCTTAAACCAACCCTACCCTAAAACTAACCTAAGAAAATGGAGAATATGAAATGGTACCAATTTCTAATCCAGAAATAAAAAGTATTTGTCATTGGGGAAAAAAGTTGCACTTTGTACCAAACTTGGGACAAAATACATAAACTGGAATCACTGGATGCTGTATAAAAAGCAAGAACTGTCTTTTCATTGTCTATGTAAAACATTCTAATAATATCAAAGAGGCTTAGATAATCTTCACAAGGGGTAGACTCCATGATGGTAATAAAGAAAGTAACCGAATACTTCACACCAGCAATTTTGTATGACGGACAGAAAGTAAGGGTCCAGTTTATCATTGTAGTTACATAGTAAATAGCACCATCTCCTCTTGAAAAATACATTTTAAAACTGACAAATTTCTGCCACAAACAAAGATCTTATGGATAGAAAGCACATAAAATTAACAAAGAAAAGTTTTCAACAAGAAATCTTGGCCTTTAAAATTATTATTCGTATGTATTGAGTCGTTTCGTAGATTATTTAGTATTAAGTAGATTTAGTGACATAATAAATTGGGAAATCTATTGCATTTAAGATTTAATGAATTTTTTTTTTTTTAATTTTAGGTGACGGTGGGAATCTTTCTCAAACAGAAAAATGCAAGAAAAGGCTTGGAGATGTATCAGCAGTTGTTAATGGAGAAAAGAAAGCCAAGTTTTAAACGATTTTTTATTTTAGCGTCTGCTATCGACTTGTATTTTTAAAACTTCCATCATTTTCAGTTTGGAGGAAACCGAAGAAATATTTTTTTTGGTGCTAAATCAAATAAAATCATTTTTATATAAATCATTTTTTCTAGATTTTCTTTGCATTCTTAATTTCTAAAAATTATAATTTCATCAAAATTATGCAAAAGAAAAAGCTGCGATTTCAATCAAATGCTATGCGCTTTTTAAAAGCATATCAACAAACTGGAGAAATGTTAACTTGTGCTTAAATATTCACGTATAATTTGCATCAATGATATTAGAGTATGATACAAGTGTATTTAGGATATTTGATATAGAAATACAGAACTATTTTCAAATCACCATGGATACTAACAACAAGCAAGGTGACAAGGTATTCTTCCCTTGTCACTTGGTTGTGTCAGGGGTTTTGTTTTTTAAAAATCTTGTCTAGTGGAGTACTTGTGGTGTCATCTTCTAAAAACGATTTATTTTAATCTTGTGTCAGCGCTACCGGACACACTTTTTAGCATAGAGCCTTGCACAAGAATACACCTTGTAGACACCTTCTAAAAATGTTTAATTTTTGGGTATGAGTATCGCTTTTTCAAATGCAATAGTAGTAAAGAACATTTTATCTGCCAATTTCATTTTAATGATGGCTTCTAATTTGTATATTTTTCCAGTTAAAATCAAGATAGCTTGAAAGAAGGTGAAAATTACAAGCCAATTTTTGAAATCTCAGGCTTTCATTTAAGCTCTTTTCTCCTTCCCTTTTAAATTACATTTGGTATTTGATGAAACCCATTTACTTGCTTTGAGTGTCCTGTTTATATTCAGAATGTTAGCCAGGAATTTGCTTTCCCCACCGTTTTTTTTTTTATTGGATTGGGAAGTTGAGGTCTGCATTTTAGTATTTTAAACAAAGAATTAAAATGCAGACCTCGGAAAACAAAAAAAAAGCCAAGACACTAATATGGTCAAAAACATGCCAAAAAATTATCAAAACAGCTCATCTAAATTGGAATTAGCAATGATTAAATTCCCAATAGAAACCTAACGTCCCAGAATTCCTGAGAATTTTTCTGGTACCTTACCTTCTGAAGACAGCATATCCCCATTTTCAGAGAAAGAAAAAAAACAAAAACAAAAAAAACTTGCTAATTTGTCTATTTCCAATCTCAGCATAAACCTTTTACCAAAAACAGATAGCCCCTTTCAGCAATTCTGTCAGGTTGATGGCAGACAATTTCTGATCGAGTAAAATACAGTATTATGAGCAATCTAGTGGTTATTTTTGAACACATGTAGAAGACAAATCCAAGTGAAAAATTGGCTGGAATCTGGCTGCGGATAGTCTTGAGAAAGTGATGGTCTCTCATGGACAATGTTGGCCTATCTTTAGTTTGAGCATAAATTCTCTGCAAAAGGAGGATAACAGCTTACAAGATATTGAATTGTCAGCCATTTTTTTTTTCTAACCAATCATAAGAGAAAAGCAGTTCATATAAACCCATTTTAGGGCCTAGATGAAGTTATAAATGGTGTCCAGCAAATTTGTCAACAATTTATCTGATATAAAATAATATACACACATACTTGTATGCATATATTAAGTTACCTTTATATACTCTTGTAGGTAAATTATATCTGTAGATAAATTGTAAACAAATCCACCCAGAACCATTATAAATTTGGATTTAGCTTCATTTTTTTTATAATTGGTTGGTTTTCTTTAAAGATTACACTGCATGTATTTTAACCAACTTCGGGTCTTTCACTTTGTATTTCTGAATTTTTAGTAAAACGAATATTCAATTCAGCACTGTTAATCAACCTTTTCAGACCTATTTTCCTCCTGCTCATTGTGTGTTGCAGGCTGCTTACCTGCTGCTTCAATAATTTGGCTTCTCCAAACAGTCATTGCTATCTTTTGACTTCACACGTACACATTGATGAAGTAATGAAATGCACTGACATCTGGATTGTTAGTACCCAGCCTAATGCCCCACAGTTTAAATTGGGATCAATGATGGCAATCCAATCAGCCGCTATAATATCTAACAGTATAATCCAGTTAGATCCTATGGTACTCAACACCCCACCTGTTCGGGGTCTGACCAGGTTGACGAATGAGTTTGCAGATGGCAAATGTGTTTCGTTATCTACTGGAAACTGCAAAAGTTTGGAAAAGACTACCACGATTATATTCCAGTAGGGCCATAAAGAAATCCAACATTTTTATTTTGGTTAAGTGTTATTTGTCCCTAAATAAGTTAGGAAAAGGGTTAATGTTTTGAAGGAAAGCTGATTGATTAGCAAAAGATGCCTGTTTATTGTCCGTTAGCTGGGTTTTTCTGGAAAGTGGAGAATAACCAGCTGTGAGACATGGGGGTCATTAATCACTGGCCTCTGGTGTCCAAACATTCAGGCCGGTTAAAGTCAAGTCTTCTGCATTTCCACGCCCATCAGTGTAACAAGCTGATCTTTTGTGGCAGGATTTTACAAGCTAAAGAAAGGCAGGAGCTTAGTTTTACTAATTATTTGACCAGTAGTTCCGACTTCATGCCAAAGTTGATGGAAAACCCTGATTAACGCTCTCAGCAAGTGCAGAGAAAGCCAAGATAGAAAAAGATTTGTAGAATTTTGGATTGAGATGCATATACCATGTGAGTCTTAAGATTGTTTGCACTCTTCAGATTAATGGAAGACATGTAGAGTTTTTCTGGGCTTGGCCGGAAAGTGTGAATATTAGAATGTCTCCGAGAGATAGGTTATTTTATGGCATTAATTAATCATGTTTGGTTTTCTACCCGTAGTTTGACAAACGCCTTAAGGTTTTCCAAAAGTAAAATTGTGAATATTAGAATTTTCTCAAGGAAATTAGGCAAATTGATGACTGTTAATGGCCAATATAGTCGCATTGGATCAAAAAGGCCATACGTCCATTTTGAACAGTTATATTTTGATGGCAGAAAAAACAGAAAAAGTGACTGTAACAATGTTTTTTGGTAATTTTGCACTCTTTCCACAGCTCTGCTTATATTTATACCACGGCTTTCTTGAATCAATGCACTTGGAGTTAAGGTAAATCAAATACAGAAACTTGTTTCAAAAAGGCCTTAAGTGAAAGTCAATATCTCCAGATATGATAGCCTTTTCATGAGTGTATTTGGACATAAGGCTGTTTTGAAGTAAGAAACTGATGTAACATTTGTAAAAATGTTATTTTCCCAAAAAGTGGACAAACAGCTTTTTTGATCCAATGCAATGATATCTAGGTCAGGATCCAAAGGAGAGAATTCCCTGGTTTGAAGACAGATTACCTTTGTCTAGAAAGTATGGCCATTACAAGCATATATCTAAACGTTGGTTTTCGCCAGCTTTGGCAGTCGTTGATGCTTGCCAGGGGAACTGACGTCACTCGTAATAGCGATCTATTAACCTTAGAACGACCATAATCAACGCTTTGCATCCCTACAAGTGGACGGAGCAGTTTAGCTAGGAAGCGGGGGACAGGGTGCCGTTCAACTAAGATGTCTGGACATAAACTTATTGTTTCCTGATACGACCAGTCCATTCGTCTCTCACCATGCTGCATTCCAAAATGAAACGGAATAGAATTACCTGCGATTGGAAATATTAACCCAGATGTAATTGCCTGGAATAAATCAGAATGTTTTTGCCACCGCATTTAACGTTCTCTTAAACAGATGCTAGAAAGTAGATAAGTTCTAACCAAAGGAAAGAAAAGCATGAGTGGAAACCACCTGGACCAAAAATCCAACGATGGTAAGTAAATTCCTACACTCTCATTTAACGTTGGTCGCTTAATAAAGGTAACAAACTCAAGTCATCAACCTAACACAGACATTAAAATGCCACAAAATAGAGCTGTAATAGTTAATACGAGAAATGTTTGCGGAAGAAAATATTTTGATCAATCTTTGAAAACTTATTTTAGATAGAAAATCTATCAACTAAACCAAATCTAATGTCAACAAATAAGTGATTGGAATTAATGAAATAGAAGCATATGGAGATAAAATAACCCTAGACAAGTGCTACATGAAATAGCAAGCTCCTAAGAAATGGCTTCAAATCTTATTTGAAGCTACTGCTTTGTTCAGTTGTGTGCACAAGTGGATGTATAAAAAAAGAATTGTTAAAATTAGTTGCAGGAATTTTTAATTAAGGAAACTTTGTTCATTCACTTTTCTATTCACTTCTTCCACTTTCATTTTCTCCAATAGCATAAGTTTTGATTAAAAATATCAATAAGCAATTAAATTGTAAATTGTCTATAACTTTGAGAAGAGTCAAAAACATACCAACTTTTGTTTGGACATTCTAATCTCTTCTTCCCATCTATAATGTTGACACGTTTCGGCCTATCCATTCTTCGGCCTTCTTCAGGTGTAATGTAATATCCGCAAGGAAAGATTCTCTTTTATTAGTCTCTTTCACCGGTAGTGCAAAGCAAAGAGGAAATTTAGATGTTAACAGCAATGCTTGTAAATATTCTATTTCAACAACGTGTGCAGTACAGCTTGTTCAATAATTTTAACACAGAAAAGTTCTAATTTTCTTTCTTTTTTAAACAACGAATTCTGTCTCTGTTATGAAACAAGCTGAAACACGTTGAAATAGAATATTTACAAGCATTGCTGTTAACATTTAAATTTTCTGTTTGATACCATTTAAAAATTTATTTTTTTTGCTTTGCACTGCCGGAGCAAGAGACTAACAAAAGAGACTCTTTCCTTGCGGATTTACATATTACATCTGAAGAAGCCCGTAGAATGGATTGTCCGAAACATCAACATCAAGGATGTGAAGAACAGATTAGATTGTCCGAACAAAAGTTGGTAAATTATAACTTGTTTTTTACATTTACCCATTAATAGTAAAAAAGAAACCAAGTAGGTAGACATATTTTATATTCACTAAGATAAAAATTTACAAGCAGACAACATACATGGCAACAATTGATGTCAAGATGTTGGGCCTTTGAAACAATGTTTAAATCGAGTTTAAAAATACAATAAATTGACTGTATTTAGAGGCCAAGAACGGTTACAAAAAATTCAAGATGCAGAGAAATAAAAGTGATCGGTATTCAAGTCTTTCCACACGAGTATTAATTTGTAACTTGCTGTGTATCACCTATGTTCAAAGTGGCTTGCAGCTGCTCTAAACAAGGAGGCTACAGATGCTGCGGCTGTTGACATAATACTGCCGGCTGTTGTCTGGCTTTCCATACCGGCTGAAGTAGCAATATTAGGAATATAAGAAGCCACTTGTCCAGTGCGGTCAACTTCAGGAATTTCATAACACACACGCTCCCAATCAAAATGTCCATCCTGTTCGTCTGTTGATATATCTGGTTCATCTTCACTGTCATCAGATAAACTAATCTTTTCAATTGACTGAATTATATCGGCCTGTGCTTCAAATGAGCCTTCACTAGAAGAAAAAAAAAACAAAGAAATCTGCATAAATATTTCAAAATAAAAATTCAATGTGAAAATTTAAAAAAAATTATTGCACATGAAGAAAGCAAAAAATACCAAAAGAAATAATCCATCATAATCCATGTATTTAAATATTTATATATGTACAGATTATATATATGGGTCATTCCATATCAAATCACTCATGGTAGGCAGGAGTCTTTTAATCCTACACTTTGTTGGCCTCTGCATTCTCACATTCTTATTTAGGCACGAATATAATGACAGCATGAAATCAAAATGATGGATAATTTTATATCCGACAGGATATGATAATTATAAAGACAGGTTCTCAACTAATAAATGTCTTTATAATTGTCATATTCTGTCGGATATAAAATTATCCATTTTGATTTCACACACACACACACACACTTTATATATAACTGCAATATAAAGATTCTTACCATCCAAGCTGTGTGGAGTTCAGTAACAACTGAATATTCTGTAGATGTGACATTGGTGTAAGTTCTTCAGATGGTACACCTTGTGACAGACACAGATGAATAATATTTTGGTTTAGACGACCAACAGCACTATTAAACGGTTTCTTGGACATATCTCCACGGCAAAAATCACTAAAAACAATTAATGATAAAGAATTAATATGCTATGGAACCAGAAGTTTCATTATCAGCAACAAAAAGTAAAAAACAGAAATAGATTAAAAACATACTTTAAAAGACAGAAAAATAAATAGTCTTGCAACTTTGGTGAAAGGTTATTTGGGGGGGAATTTTAAACTGATTTCAGCATTAAATGACCCATCAAGGGTTGATATGCCACTAAACAAATCAATTGATCAAAGCTAGAAATTGAGCTGGTTGCTGGACTATTTGTCTCAGCAAAACTTGCTTTTAAACTGTTACATTTTGGAGTTTGTTTGCCTTTAGGTCTGCAGTGGATGGTGCAAATTGGCCACAGTTCATGTAAATGACTGAGTGATTAACTTCTAAGTTTATGAATATGATTTGCAGTTTAAGTTCTCACAGTAAATGTATTGAGTCAGTCAATGAAACAACCATATAAGATGCTATTAAATTAAGGAATTTTAACTTAGAATATAAGATGTTAGTCTTACACAAAACTGAATAAAATTTGATTGAAAAATGTCACTAGAATAATGAATATGACAAAGAAAAGCATTAAAAAAGTATCAAGAAAAAAAAAAACAGTTCATTTTTCTCTTAAGTGGTTGAAATAGTATTCAATTAAGTCCTTATTAAAAATAGCCATTATTAATAAAAACCTTAAATTTAAAATATATATCGATCTTTTTATTAAATTTGACTAGTTTTTACCTTCATCTTAATTTTAGTTGTTTTTATACAACTTATTAATTCGGGCTACTGTTTCTATGGCAATAAATAACAGCGCAATCGAAAATAAAGAGTAAGCCTTCAGTGAGAATTGAATTCACACCAGAGGGAGACTAGTTTACGCCTGGCTGCTTTTACCAATCAGCCATGAAGACTTCATGGATTAGCAGAAGCTGATTTTACACTTATAAGCTCACTCCCTACAACCGATTCTCTGCGCCATATTTATGTTGTTTTACATATAAGCCTTTTTTTTATAAATCAATTTTTATTATTATTGAATGAAGTATTGTAACATCACTTTTTATTAAATTTGACTAGTTTTTACCTTTATCCTGAAACAGTGGCCCGAATTAATAAGTTGTATAAAAACAACTAAAATTAGGATGAAGGTAAAAACTAGTCAAATTTAATAAAAAGTGGTGTATTACAATACTTCATCCAATAATAATAAAGTTTGATTTATATATTGATTTGTAAATTATTTTCCCCAGAAATTCAAATCAGCCAGAAAAATGCTGTTGACAGCAGGGAATTTGTAACTGTCATTTTAAATAGGTATCAAAAAATGTTCTACATGGAGGTGAGATACAGAAATTGTTTATAATAAAAATATAAAAAACCCAAGTTTAAAATTTACATTATTTCAAAGAGGACAGACTATGGAACACACACACCTTTGAATTGTTTAGGACTGAATTTATTTAATTTTCTCTGGCAAGTCAATTTGCATGATATCATTTTCATTTTTTCAAGCTACTCCTATAAAAAGGAATTATGATTTTGATTTTTTTTGTTGTTGCCAAATTCATCCTGGATCATTAAAGCTAAGAAAAATAGTGCAAGTTGCTTTGCAGAGAAATTTGGGTTAGCAGAATTAATTGTGGACAGACTGGCTTGGAAATAAAACTAGGATCAGAGCTGGTTATACTTTTTTAATAAGCACTACAGGTGAGCTATGTGGACAAACTTGGAAGGAGTTCCAAACATTTACTGCACATATTGCTATGGTGAATCATCGTAGAATAAATCATTTTCTGTAGCAATTATATAATAAACTTAAATGTCTCATTAATCCTAAGAAATGAATCTGGGATTCTTAGTTGATCCATAGAATGTGAACATTTCAAACACCCAAACTCATGAATATATTACAAACATATATGGGATGCAATCATTTCCCGAATGTTAATGGGTCACTTTTTTTCATAGTTTACTATTTGTAAAAAACACTGGTTAACTTTTGTTTCAAAAATTACTGCGATTGAGATTTGTTAATGTTTATAATTGATGGGGGAAAATGCATCTATTGTAAATGTGGTGTTTATTTATGATAAAATTTAGTATTTACAATATATATTGTGTATAGGATTAATGAAAGAAGAAAAAAAGGATTTTTATGTACAACCGTATGTATTTGTAACATGATTTATTGTTGTTATTGATTGACTATTTACAATAAAATGAATTTTATTTTCATTTTATTTCAGGTATTCAGGTAATTGCTATTTATTTTGGGCTCTACTCCGTAGCGTAGTTTGCGTATAGGCTAATTCGGCAATGGTTCTGTCAAATATGAAATTAAGAAAAATATGAATATCCCAGAATTTTTCCAGGCCCCTGTTAGCCATGGACCCCTAGGCTTAAGTCTACTCAACCTTATAGTATAATCCGGCCCTGGAAGTGACTCCCCTTTATTGAAACTTGCTAATGTAAAATAGTCAAACTCTTTTTAAATGTCCAACAAATTAGATTTTTTTTTAAAGTTATAAATCTGGTTTCAGAATTTACAAAATGTTCAGAAATAAGCAATGCAATATTTTTTCATGTTCTTTCAAAAAATAAAATAGATTAAATTTTTTTGCAGACCTTCATAATATGTAGTGATTGTTTTTAGGTGTACATTAAAAAATTTTTTTTTAAAGCAATCATTATTACCCTTCACACTACAAGATAAATCAAAAGTTAACGTGCTATTCACAGAAGTTAAGAGATTAGTTTGTACTTACATATAAGACTGTTTTCTGGGCAGTGTCACATTGAGGATGTGACTCAGCATAGCTACCAGCTGGGTGGTGTAACAAAGTGCTGCACTGATAGTATGAGCTGGGTTTTGGTGACTAGGTTCAGTATCAGGAGTTACTTCAGGCTTTGCCTCAACTAAAACATAATAACTATTGATAAGAGACGCATACATAATCCAATGAAGTAAAAAATAAGTTTTTAAATTATGAAAATTATTTAAACATTTTCTACAACAATTAACATAAGATAATGTTTTGCTTAATTCAGATCCAGTTTTCATGAGTTCAATAAAGCAATATATTTTAGAATTTCAAATCTAAAAATCACATTATCAAAAACAAAGTAATTTAAAGCTTGGAGAAAAAAAAAAAGGACAGTAAATGGTTTTGTTTGTGTGATTTATATAAAATATTTTTGTGATCATAAACAACCACATCAATCAAATATACCCGACAAAAATTTCTATTAGAGAATTACATAAAAAATAGTATTGGGTTTTCTGTTTTTAGTAATACAGAATAGACACGGTACAATCTTAAGATATGAAATTTATGTCTAATATTGAAATGAAGAGTCCTCACCTGACATGTGGTATATAGAGAAATCCCCATTAGCAGGAAGAGTGGGATTCACAATTTGGAATTCACCAACTTTATCGTCATATTCCCAAAAGCCTTTATTGTAAGCAGTCTGAGAAGCTTCTTTTAAGGCACTCACTGTGCTTAGTTCCATAGCAGAATTACTGAAAAACATCAATATTGAGAAAAAGGAATAGAATTAACGTTTTGAGCCTGTGTTTAATTATTACCTACAGATAAACTTATAGGTTCTCAAACTAAGGAAATGACAGAAAATGAGTTCACTGATTTTGTTATGATTATGATCAATAAGATTGGGTATTCAAATGGTTCTTCAGACGATTGAACTCCTTGTTGTTTGTGTTGTAAACGTTTGTAACGTTTTGGCTGATCCATTCTTTGGCCTTGTTCAGGTGTAAAATCCGAGTGTGATGGATTAAACAGACGTTATGTTTAAAGGGGGGTAACCCTTATAACCGTCTCCTCCTCCTGTGATTCTATTACCCTACCAAAAAGGGATTGGTGAACGCCTTCAAAAAGTATGCACACACTTCGACATCAAAGTCATTTTCAGACGTTCGCACACACTTCGATGTCTGCTAAGAAAGGTTGCCCCTACTCGGGACCCCAAACTGGTGAACACCTGTGTTTACGTCATCCCCTGTAAATGTAGTATTGTCTATATCAGAGAAACGGGCCGCCCCCTCAAGGTCAGACTGGATGAACACAAGAAGGCCATAATCAGGGCCGAGATAGATGAATCTGCTATGGCCGATCACATTTGGAGAGAGAATGGCGGGCATCTTCCTCTTTGGGAGGAAGTCCAGATTATTGACAGAACGATGTTGGAAGCAGAGAAAAATCAAAGAGGTGGCTCACATCAAAATGTCGACTAAATACATTAGTGTGGATTTCAACCCGTTGTGGCTTCCACTTCAACAAACCTAAACCCGACAAGACAAAGACACAAACACCCGGCCATGTGCTATAAGGATTACCCCCATTTAAACATAATTTCTGTTTAACCCATCACACTCGGATTTTACACCTGAAGACGACAACAAGAAGAAATTCAATTGTCCTAAGAACCATTTGAAGTCTGTTTTATTCCAAAATTAAAGTGATTATCATTTTATGTTTATTCAATTTGTTACATTTTTTGATGAGATGACCAAAACACAAAAACATTAGCCATAGTAGTTTTTGTTCCGGAGTTTTCAGACTCACTTTCCGTATATTATATAAAGTACTCATGATAATACTTAATATAAGACATCATTAGAATTCTGAGATCAAGTATTTTCCTTAAATATATGGCAGAAGAATCCTGTCTAATCATGACAGCTAATTGGTTAAGGTGTTATCCATAAAAGACAAACCTCTGAGTTAGGGAACCAATTCTAGTCTGCAGCTTCTTTTATTCTGAATTCATGCAGTTTTATTTTACAGCTGAAGAATTGATCAGCTATAAAACCTTGTGATAAAAACAACTAATGAAAATATGCATAATGAAAATACTTTATCTCAGAATTTCAAAAACAATGTAATAATGTAGGATTGAATATTTGACTATGATAGTTTTATCTTATTTCTTTGTCATTATGAAATAATAAATATTAGTGAGAAGTTAGCAGTTTCCTATTAGTCAATTCTATTGAAACGGCAGAAGAAACATGATTTAATAACACTGAGGTTTCACCATTCACACATACAATGGTTTCAGGCGAACCTTGATTTGGGGAATATATGAACAGGTTATTTCCATTACCTACTCTTGAGTAACCAACATACAACATTCCAGATTATTTTAAATCATTCCAGATTGTTCCAGAACATTCCAAAGGCACTCCTCACAACAATTTATGTTGCTTCCAAGTTTTACTAAATAGAGATCTGTGGGCATCCCGTTTGGACCCCTAGTGCACCCCTTACAACAATTTTAATGGTCCAATGTTTTCTCATCTCAACTTTACCCCATGGTCCCAGTTTTGCCCATATGTAAGCTCTTGGAGCCAAGTCTTACTATATAGTGACCCCATGGGAACCCATTTTAGACCCCTAGGAGTAACCCTATCCAAATTCTGATAGGCCTATGTAATACGTTTGGTTGTTTTACCCAACATGGCCAAGTTTTCACATCCCTGTGGCATCTGGTATGCGAGCCCATTGAGCGCAAACAGACAGACAGGACATTTTATATAGGAGATAGCTGAAAAGATATTTACATTGTGTTAATTTGCTTAATTTTTGTTTGTTATATACAGACCCTCACCTAACAAAATAAAAAAATACATAAAGGATAACATACCAAGATAAAGAGTTGCTTTCCATTTACAGAGTAATCACAATATGAAAAATTTAAAAAAAAAACAAAAACATTCTCTTGACTTCACAACAAAATAAATTATTAATAACATATATAATAATTCAAATAAAAATGTTATTCTACCTATTAGGCTGTATTTCACTGATAGGGAAGATGAATTTGACCATTGTATCTGTTTGAGATCTTCGTTCTTGAACTAATTTGTCCATATTTTTATTAAGTGTCACATTTTTCTCTTGTATCTTGTTTCTAATATTATCACAGCGCTTTAAAATCCGGTACTTCTTTTCCATGTGAATTTTAGCTCTTTCTTGACTGATATTATTTCTTCTACGATTTTCTTTAAGTTTCTCACCATCTGAAAAATTCATAAAAAGACAAATTAAATAAACACAAACTGTACTATAGCGAAACAGCTTATTGGCAACTAGTGTATATACAGATTCTGTTTTTAAACCATGTAACCTATACTTCTAGTGCTACTGCCTTGTAAGGAATGTGTGTGCAAAATTAAGAAATTCTTAGTACCAGGGCAATGCCTGTTCCAATGGTGCATGTTTGGAAGGGACCAGACTTTAGGGTGCAGCCTGCCATAATAATTTTCTGTCTGTTATATGAAACTATGGCTTCAAAGTATTTTGATTATTTATATTCAGTGTTGCCAATTTAGATAATTCTAAAGAGCAGAAGTCAAGGGAGATAATTCATAGAAACTGAAGAAAGATCTATAATTTTTAATAGATTTCTTGAGAACCGCTGACCCAAACAACTTCAAACTCGACACTGCACTGCCTTGTGTGTTGATTAATATATCAAGCAAATGCCAACTTCGTACAATTACAGAGGTTTCTTCAGTTGTAATTAGATTAGCACAACAGTCACAGGAGAGCAACTAGAAAGGATATTTCTTTTGAAAATTCATTTCTTTTTCAAAGTGGAATATGAATTTTTTATATATCAAGATAGAGATTTATGTAGCAAGTGATAAACCAACCTTTGTTTAATGCTTCTTTTTCAGCCGCCAAAGCAAGCTTCAATAATTTAATTTTCTCTTTCAGGTGTTCTACTTCCCATTGCTGGAGAAACAA
>VCCN01005926.1:715158-725903 GCA_006491835.1 Architeuthis dux | reverse complement strand
AAATTAATCCTTGTTTGTATGACATTTAGATAAAAACATGGATAGCCAACGAAGATTGGAAGGGGTAAGGGACAGAATGAGGAGATACAGGCAAAGGATGAGAGAGTTATATTAAGGTCGCGCGACCTGTACTCGAGGTATTCAAAATGGCTGGAAACTGACCTCATATCTATCTATCTATCTATCTAGATACGACCGTAGTCTGACACGTAGTTGTTAGCTGAATTCTGATCTCAAATCTTCATTGTATAATGTTCAATCTATGTGTATTTTCATTGTATAATGTTTGATTTATTCATTACTGAATTAAGTGCATTGAAATGATATCAAACGTTCTGCTATTTACGGAAATCAACAAACACAATAGTCTTAAATTATCCTAAATGAATCAACGTCATTAATATTTTTTGACTATTCAAATAGTTCTTCGATCAATTGAACTCCTCGTTGTTTTATGTTGTTAACACAACGTTTCGGCTGATCCATTCGACCTTCCTCAGGTGTAACATCCGAATGTGATGGGGTAAACAGAAGGTTTTAAGTTTTAGTTTCAATTAGCAGGAATATATGTGTGTGGTTCCCTATTCCGACAGTATGAAGTGTTCAGTGAATGGATAATTTATATCCGACAGAATATGATATTTATAAAGATATTATTTTTTATTAGGAACATATATTTGCTCGGCAGCGATCTGACTCGGTTGCAAGACGACATTTATAACAACGAATGTAAATTGTTAATTTGTAAAAAGAAATCTCTTGCTTTATGGTAACAGCCAGTAATTGTTATCTAAGAGACCCTGTCCGAAAATGATCACAATAAGCGGCGTCCTCTTACTTGCAAAAAGGATTTCTATATTGATTTATTGCTTATTGGGGGAGGGGGGTCATATTTCAAATCACGTTCCAGCTCTCAAATCAAAGAGAACTGAGGAATGTTGAGGAGTGGCTGAGGCGTGTAATGTCACTGGGGAATGTAAATGTAACACACTGCTATCACGTCACGTAAACTCGGCAGTAGGATTTACACGTGTGTGTCACGTCACCTCACGTGATTTTAAATGCGGTCTTAAATACCAAATATCGCAAGTTCTTCCATGTCTAGATCAGAGAAAAACAGAGTTCAAACTCCGAATGAGACAATCTATATTCATTTCGCACTAATGTCATTTGGGAAAGAATCTATTTCTCACCCCTAGCTGGGTTGAAGTGAGTGACGCCATCTCGGGTGCCTGTCGTCTCTAAGTCTATTTCACATATCACAAACGTGGCCGAGTAAGTAGCAATGTGATATGCGTTGCCCAAGAACGGACGGATGAGGCCGTAACCAGCGTAAGGGCACTACTTACTTAACTTGAGGAATGTTCAATCTGAGTTTGAAAACGAGGCAACTGTCAATGCATCTCTGGTCATCTGACCAGTTGCAACTCCACGAATGGTCGACGACCAGCAGACGTACCAACGAAGAAAGGGTGAATGTCGTTATCGATTTTCTGTTAGCCTAGATTCTTTCCAAGTAACAAAAACTTGGAAACTTTCCAAGATTCTGGCCAGAGAGATTTGTGGTGGAACATTACGGAAAGTTTTGGGAAGAAAGATTCACGTCATTCATTCGTTTTTTGCTTAAAAGATTTGCTTAAAGATTTGTTAGTCCACGGGCCAGCAGGGTACCAAACTATTCCTTAGGATGTTTGTTTTTTAGAAAAAAAGATGTTCCCAAGACAACAGTTGAGAAGAACTACCTAATCTTCATAAAACAAAATGGCCGCCAGCATACACCGACAAAAACAGAATGTCATATCTCGTCTCGCAATTGACATATCTGAATACTTTAAAAGGCTAAATCATGGCTTTCAGACAAAAAATACACTTTATTTTACCATAAAATAATTCATTTATAGATATTACATTATTTTACAAGGAAATTCCAAGTATACTTTATAGGCTAAATTGTGGATATATGTCATGAAGGAGATGCTTTGTTTGCTGTATGCTGACGGCCATTTTGTTTCATGCAAACTAATGATTCACTGTGTTATAGCTAAACATGTTTTAACACTGCTGTTCTATTAATAAGCAAACTTCAACTAAAACGGTCACCAAAACTGTCAAAATAGGTTTCTTCAGTTTAAAGGTCGGTCCGGCTGGCTGACTATGAATGTATCACGCATACAGGTCACACCAATAGAGCTATAGGGCTAAAGATTTCAACATTTACTCCTTATTATGTCTATAAAAAACGTTTTTGTTTTTGTTTTAACACCCCTCCCAATAGGTTTTTATTGGGGGTTCAATTTACAATGTAAGTTCATGCTAAATTGATCCCTAGTTTGTGCCCGCTTGTTTTTGAAAATTCGGACTGTTTAGTGATCCAACAAAAGGTGAGAGAATTAATTGATCACCCCTTTTTTAATTGATTAGCCCCAACACGACATGATGCCAAAATATGTTGGTAACATGACGGTTTCTATTGACTAAGCATATCTATTAATATATACAACATTTGAACCACAATTAATATTTTGTCCCCTGCCCCCAAAATAAATTCATAATTCTCTTTGATTGACAATACATTATATTGGTATGATATGTAGGTATGTATTTGTATAATGGAAAATAAAAAGATTAAAGTAATTAAAAGAACAAGCTGTTTCCCTAGCCTTTTATGAGCCTCGTTTCATTTTTTATGCGCCTTTGCCCGCAAAATATGAAAACATTTCTAATCCGACCAGCCTTAAAAAAATGATCGCCGACCTCAGAGTGAAAGTGGCAGAGTCAAAGCTCCTACTTCTACTTCCTCGTGTAATTCTACTATACATTATGGAGGCATGTAAGACTTGTCAGTTTAGCACAGGGGGTAACACAACAGGCTAGCGATCAGTAGGTCATGAGTTGAAATCATGGTAGGGGAATGGGGATTTTACATATCGGTTTACTCCCCTATTTTTGGTCAGGGTTGTTCTTGTTCTTCTTCTTGTTGCATAGGACAGGAAAGTCAACTCTGATTTTGTCATAGGAGTACGAGCCAGGAGGACAAGAGGGGCAACTGCCCCCCAATTCGGGCAAAACATTGGGGAAATGCCAAGAAAGTCAGAAAACAAAATCTCTTGATAAAAAGACTGTGTATTGGAAAGTAGTACTTGTGTATTTAATCTGTTTCAAATTTCGAGCAAATCAAGCCCCCTCTGCGCCCCCCCCCCAACCAAATAGTTCGTATACTCCCGGAGTTTGACAATGAAAAGCAGGGAAATATCCTAACGTTACCAGAGAAATGAAAATTGTCAGGTCGTTCTCGTTAATCACTAAATGATTATAGCTATTACAGTACACCGTATTTTTATTCGCTAAATAAATGTAAACAAAACGAGTTAAAAGTCGCTACCAACACAAACTAACCTTTTCCCTGACTGACTGACTGACTGACCCTAAGCCCTAAGCCTAACCCTATGTTATTATCTTGATAAGAAAATAACAGCCGAATTGCCGGAATGTCCTTAACTACTTGATAACCAATTAAAACCAAAATAAAGTATTTCAAGTTATCTCAAATACCCTATATATATCCGAAATTCCGTTTTCAGTTTTTAAATGGTTGGTCTTTGAAATATCTGATTAACCCGTTAACTGCTAATGACTGATATTTCCGTCATTGTAGTTCTATGGTAAACTCGATAAAATTTCTGTTTCATTGTGATTGATGGCAACTCAGTTCTATCTATGAGTCAGGGCTTTTATCTTTCAATGGATCATCTTGCCATGGACAAGGGTTTTTACCTTGCAATGGATAACTAGTACACTGCCGCATTGTATGGATTAATGTAGAAATAAAAAAAAGGATACATTTTTGCGGGGTTGGACCCCGTATATATGTTACTCCGAATTGGTGAAATTGCCGAATTGGCGAAATTTACTTATTTTTTCATAAAAAGTTTGATTTCACTTTGATTACATACACTTTTGATCGTAAAAATAGTTATTTTGTATCCTAAATAAACTTTTGATCAAATTAAATTTGCATATTCATTTATTTTTTGTAAAAAAAAATTTAAATTTCGCCAATTAGGCAATTTCCCCCATTTGGCGTAACATATGCATTTATAAAAATCTCCCTTTCCTCGGGAACCTCAATATTTAAGTCCCCACTGGACAAAAACGCTTGAAAACCTGTGCAATCAATTGCAGTCAAAATATAAGGCCTATTAAAGAAGAGTAAGAAGAAAGTGTAACTTGTCAATGAATCTAAATTTTATCGTAAAAAACTACGTATTTATCTATTTTTTGTAATATAAAGTTAAAACTACGTAATAACTTATTTTTTGTAAAAAAGGTTTGATTACATAAACTTTTGATTGTAAAAAAATAATCCTTGTTTTGATTAAATGAACTTTTGATCAAATTAAAACTACGCATTATGTATTGTAAAAAAAGGTAACATTTCGCCAATTAGGCAATTTCACCCATTTGGTGTAACATATACATATACATTAGTATCAGGACAACTGCTCTCGAAACAACTGCCCCCTGGATAACTACCCCCCAGATAAATGACTCCTGACAATTTCCCCCTGGGTGTGATCATTTACATTGCCAACAACTTCGTTTCCACAAACTTTAACTTTGGCTTTACAGTTTCTACGCTATTGTCAGGGGGCAATCACCCGGGGGAAATTATCCAGGGGGCAGTTGTCCTAGAACCCAATGAAGTCAGCAGACGTTGTTACTATTACAGTGCAAGATTTGAGTTACCCGAATAGAAATAAAAAGAGGTTACAATAGGGTTAGGGTATCAGGACAACTGCCCCCGGGATAACTGTTCACCCCAGATAAATAACTCGTGACAATTGACCCCCTGGACAATTTCCCCGTGGGTGTGAAAACATTTACATGGCCAACTGCTTCATTTCCCAAAACTTTAACTTTGGCTTTACAGTTCCTATGCTATTGTCAGGGCGGTGGGGGGTTATACAGGATGGGGGAGGCAGTTGTCCTAGAACTATATACATTATAGCACTTACCTGCGTCTGTAGAGGTAGCGTTTGACTTAAACGTCGGGGCCACCATCATCATCCTAATGCCCTGTGGTATGGCATTTAGAGGTACACAGTCCACTCTCACTCGGCTACAACGTCCTTCTTCCTCAAGGCGCCGGAAGACCAAGAGGCGTGTATTGTTCAATGTGAAGTAGTGGCCGTCCTTTTCGGCCACTTGTAGCCGAGCCCTGTCCATGTTCTGGACGAATTGGCGACTGGCTTCAATAATGTCACGTTCACGGGTTATCTCTTCAATGCTGAGATGACCAGTGCAACTTGTAAAGTGGATACTCGACGGTGAAAGGAACATGTTCAGTCGGTCGGTGTCTGTTTCAAAGCAAACAAAGCTGGCTCTTTAAAAGAGTGTGTTTTTCTTTGTTTCTCAATTATATAGTATTATATTTAGTGATGATTTTAAGATTTGTTAATATTTAATATTTGCTGATGTGATCGGTACTTGAATGTGAAAGGGACATGTTTGTTGAGTCGGGATGTCTGTTTCAAAGCTAACAAAACAACTCTTTAAAAGTATTTCTTTGGTTTATTTTGGCAATGAGGGGTGTGAGTTCGATTCTCACCGGAGGTTTTAATCTTTATATCCGATCACGGTGTTTATTCGTGTGTTTTTGTTTGTTGTTGTTTTTTCTCTGTTATATGGTATTTTATTTAGTGATGATTTTAATATTTGTTAACATTTAATATTTGCTGATATGACCGGCACAGCTTGTAGAGTGATTACTTAAAGGTAAAATGAACATGCGTCGGGTTGTTTCTTTCAAAGCTAATAAAGCCGGCTCTTTAAAAATGTGTTTTTGTTGATACTGGCAATGAGGGGTGTGAGTTCGATACTCACCGGAGGTTTACTGTTTATATCCAAACGGGCTGTTCATTCGTGGCCGTAGAACAGACGGCCCGAATTGAAAGTTGTGATAAAACAACTAGAAATTAAGATCAGGTAATTAAAGTAGAAACTAGTCAAACTTAATACTTTATATTTTTCTTGTTCTTCAATTAAATAGTATTATATTCAGTGATGATTTTAATATTTGTAAACAATATTTTTTTGGTATCAAGGAATATACCGCAATGTATATTTATGATTTAAAGGAATTACAACTGATATTGTAACTTATATGTGTATATGTATTTGTTAGTGAAAATATAAAGGTGTTTATATAAATAGGTATGTATTTATGCAATTAAAATTTGAAGAACTTATGTGAACATCTAACACAAGTTATAATCATCAAAAAAGGAAGACTTGCAAAATGAATTCATTTGTTTATGAAACTTTTTAACTCTCAAATTCATATAAGAAAAATTGAATTTTAAACCAAGCGAAATAACTACTGATTGAAGTTACCTCCCGGTTCATGAATATAAAAGTTCATAAGATATCTGGACATAAATCCAACTTTCTTTTTCCTTTTCTTTTACTGTATTGTTTTTTCTTTTTGTAATCTGTTTTTTTTACAAATTCTCTCTAAGATATCACACTTGAAAGATTAAATGAGTAACTGGCTATACGCAAAAAGACCAAAGAAACATATAGTTTAATAATCACATTGGGAAGAGCGGATGATTGGAAATTGTATAACTTCAATGAATTAACACTTTCGATACTACTCGTCTCTTTACAGTTATGCTCTCTATTTCCTTGAGACCACCGATGAAACGGGAAACTGGGTCATATAGTTACACATAGTTACACCAGGGAAGTATAGGAAGTAAAATACTGTTAGAAAAACGAAAATCTTCGTATTTAGCAGTTGTGAGCTAGGAATACTATCTACGAAAATCTTCGTAAAAAACACTGAACGTGTTAGATATATGATAGAGTTTGATTGAGAAATGGTAGTTATCACCCTTAGCTATGCTTTATGTTCTATCCGTTGAAAATACGAAGGTAAAAGTTATTAACTCTGTTATAAGGTCTAAAAATAATTATGAATGAAGTTTATTCCGGGTTTTTGTTTAAATATCCCTACGAAAATATCTCAGTATATCTGCATTTCCGTTTTCTATATTTTTTTGATGGTTGATCTTCGAAATATCTAAACGATCTCTAGTTAATTTTGGAAGAGCAATTAGTTTGTTTGGGGGGGGCGGAAGGTGTTCCCTTACTGTCCAGCTCTAGAAGGGTTGCCTCGTTCACCGGATCGCTACGCTCATTAGAGCAGGCTGCCGTGCGTTCCCTCACTTCTTGTTTTCAAATCTTTGCACTACACAACTGTTCTTGTGTAAATGTACTTGAGGAAATATTAAATTTTTAGAGGGATTCGAATTTCAGTATGTGCATGTGTCAGTGTGTATACATGTAGATATATTAGCTGGGTTTTTTTTCACAGCTTTCAAGATGTGCAAGTCAATAAAAACAAGATAATCACAGATGTTTAACTCTTAAATTCATATAATCTGAATGTTAATATCAAGGGGAATAACTACTAATGAAACGTTCCTCCTTTTCCGCTTTAGATGGATTTTTCATTTATTTTTTTAATATACACGTAGATATATTAGCTGGGTTTTTTTTCACACAGCTTTCAAGATGTGCAAGTCAACGAAACAAGATAATCACGGGTGTTTAACTCTTAAATTCATATAATTTGAATGTTAATATCAAGGGGAATAACTACTGATGAACGTTTCCTCCCTTTCCGCTTTAGATGGATCTTTCATTTATTTATTTTTTATTTTTTATTCCATCTTGTCATTATAATTTTAACAAATCTTATTCCCGAGTCCCACTGTCACTTAGGAGCGGTAACAAGCGGTTTATGAAATTAAGAGTTGAACCATACAGTTTCTTTTCTTGGTCCCTTTTTATTAGTTTTGGTAAATGAAAAGATCCGTTCGTTCACTTTAATATTCCTTTGGTTGCTGTCTTTTCCTTTCATTTTCCGCAAGAAAACGTGGATATATTCATAACAAAATAGTGTTTTGTTTTTTTAAATCTTTTTCGCTCTCAAATTATCCAAAGTGTCACCAAGTGTCTTAACAAAAAAATAATTCACAATAAAATTCTACTTCTTTACTCTTAAAATAAAAAAGCAAATATCTTTGAAAAAGTTCCACTTTTTTTTGTATTAGTCCGCTGGTTGGGGCTTGTCTTGAGGCGAATCAAGTCTTCAAATAGACACCAATTGGCCGAAGAGAGTGAGGACGAACATAGATGATCTGGCGACAGACAGTAGAGAGGGACCTCTACGACTAGTTAACAGAAACACTGGCTAGAAATCGTACACGATGGAGTGACTTGACTGCCTCCCGTGTCTCACGACGTGAAAGGTAATTGAGTCTGAGTGACTTTTTTAAATTTCTTTTTCAAAATAATTTATTGCTTTCAAGCAAGTTCGATATACTTATTTTTTTTACTTACTTTATTCATCTACTTTTTCATTTACATATCTATTTATCTTCGTATTTTCTTTCTTTTTTTTCTTTCCTTTTTAAAAATGTTAAATGGACGTATTTAATCTCCTTATTTACATCTTCCCTCTATAGACAAAAAAAAACAAAAACAAATTCTTCTGTTCCGAAGTCTAGATCGGAACTATCCGCCATTTTGATTTGCTGAAAAACCAGTCAAGACGAAATGCTTCTCTTACAGGGATCAACATGTTGGTTTCCTGGTCAGAAAGACGCCCGAGAATCCGCAGAACGGTCCTTATGAACTAGCGATACAAGCTTAATGAAGACTGGATCTGAATTATTTTCCTTTTAACGTCTTGTTACCATATCTCAAAAACAAGACCTTCAAATCAAACCATTATATGGACGCCAAAGAAAGTGAGGACGGTCCAAAATGATCTGACGACAGTGAATATTTATATATATTTTTGTGGTTACATATACATTATTTTATAACATATAGATGTACGTATGCACACATTCATAGGTATTATTTCTTTCTTGGTGAAATACTATTACTTTATTGTTGAATATATTTCTTGTTTGTTTTTTAGCGGTGATTTGGTAGTTCTTACGGTTTCTTAATGGTTGTTGTTGTTGTTACTTTATATCCCTTTTCACATAGCCTTGGATGGATTAAGAAGTTTCAGTGGATCCCATATCCTCTGACCTCAAGAATGTTATAAGTCGGGAGTCAACATTCCTAAAACGAGAGAAAAATAGAAAGAAAGAGATTAAAAATTATGTAAATACACTTTAAAGAAATCAATACATTACATTACGTGTTTGTTATGTGGATAGAAGGTAATCCGACAGAATGATAGAGGTAATTTGACAATGTGGCAATGAAAGTTTGAGAAAAGCGTGTCACGTCTCAAACATATTTATTATCATAAAGATAAACCTTGACGATTTCAGTTGACCAACACTTCGCCCCCCCCCCGACCTCTATCCTAAAACCAACAACTCTTTCTGTTTTTCCAAGTTCAGTACACAGAGTTTTTTGCACTGTAAAATAGCTTATGAAGACGCCGAATGAAACTCGGCGAAATGCATCAAAGCTTGGCAACTAAACATTTAGTATTTGCTAGTAATTTCATTTTAATGGTAATGGTAATTTGACAATGTGGAAATGAAAGATTGATAAAAATGTGTTACGTCTCAAACATATTTGTTATCATTAAGATAAGCATTGATGCATTTAGGCGTCTTCAGAAGCTCTTTTGCAGTGCAAAAGACTCCAGTGTGTGAAATCCACTCCTCACATGTGTGTGTGAAATGTATAATGTATAAATGAATAAACGTATAAATATGTTTGAGACGTAACACGCTTTTCCTAATCTTTCATTTCCACATTGTCAAATTAAAGTAGTAAAACTTAGTCCCAAACTCCAGAAAATATTGTCAAACACCAGTCCAAGTCGGAGACTGGAGTTGACCTTATTTTCCTACTGTAACAATAACAATAACATCAAGAACAAGATCAATCTTCACCTAATCTAGGGGAGTTAACTTATCACTGTTTTTCTGTCCCGTCGCGTTAAACCAAACCTATATATAAAATTAACATTTCCCTACCATAGGGGAGTAAACTCTTCACTGTTTGTCTGTCCCGTCACGTTAAACCAAACCTATATATATAATATTAGCATTTCCCTAGCATAGGTGAGTAAACTCTTCACTGTTTGTCTGTCCCGTCACGTTAAACCAAACCTATATATAAAATTAACATTTCCCTCTCGTGATTTGAAATACACAGTACACAAGTTGCAATAATCATCATCAGACGTAATAGAAGTAGGAGTGGATTTTGACCCTCCGGCAGCCAGGCATGTTTCTCTATCTCGACATGTTCCTTACACTTAACCCAATAGTCAAAAACCGTACATAATCTTATCAAGACCAAGGAAGCTTACAGGAATCTACTTTTCTCAATACTTCTAAAAAGATTATTTGTCCAAAAGGCTAAATGAAGACATGTCTGCTTAGTCACTCAATAGAAACTGTCATTTTACCAATGTTATGATATAACGAAATGTTATGATATAACGAAAAGGTTATTCCGGGGTCAAACACCTGTGCGGAAATGGAAGTGACCCGCTCACCTTAGGAAATAGGTATATGCGTGGGTGTCCAACAAAGAGGATGTGGATGACATCTGCGTGGGCGTTCGAGAAACCTATAAAACAGACCCGAACACAGAAAACTCGAGACCCAAAAAGCAGAGGACAGAGACCCAGCCCGGAGGCAGACCGCCTAGTGCAGGGAAGGCATAAGACCAAGATCCCCTGTTTGGAACGGTCT
>VCCN01005926.1:414494-425002 GCA_006491835.1 Architeuthis dux | reverse complement strand
GGCGTTCAAACCTGATAAAAGAAGACACAGCCCGCCAGAAGCAGACAGGGATGCTCAAGTGACCCGGACAGAGACAGGCAGCAGCGACCGGGTCGGAAGGAACGAGACCGGTGTCCCTGTTGGGGACAGACTGTCGGTTCTCCTTATCTCTCGTCCCACTCTTCATTTTACAAACAACTTTTGAGCCTTCACGATGTTCCTACTGCGGACCAAGGCACTATACAAGACTAACCATCAGTGCAGTGTGTTCCCAACCTGGGGGCTGCGGACCCCTGAGAGTCCACAAAGGTATTACTTGGGGTCTGTGGGCAAACCGTTCAAAAGCGTGAGCTTGTTGAGTACGCAGTCCTTTCAAAAAGCATTGACTTGGCTAGAGATTGGATGGCCCGGGGGTAGGGGCTTGGCTCCTTGAGAGGCCCCCTCCAACATTTAGTGAGAGTTGTTATTGTATAATATCAGCAGAAATGCTGTAGGTGAACTACTATTCCTAAAGCTTTTGAGGTCCCATCCATTGGGGGCCAAGGGAACGATCTAGAATCAAAACCGCCCATTCCTTAGCTACGCCCCTGGCTACGCACAAGGCCAGATTAAGCTAGTACGGGGCCTGTAGCATATGTTATAGAGGGGCCATACTTCTTCTAATAATACACATACATATGAGAACATATTTCTTATAATTGCATAATTAATTAAGTAATTATTTCTTTTCATTTTCTATACAGCCAGATAATACATTTCATAATACATTTCAGTAATAGTAAAACTTCGCAGCCATGACTTCGGTTTCAAATGCCTTCATATTTATGTGTCGAATATGTATCACATAGATACCATACTCACATTAATTACCGTGTTAAAATAATAACCCTAATTAAAGGTGATAATTGGCTAAAATTGCTAATCTTAAAGAAGTTCATAAAAGTTGAAGGCAATTCCAGTATTTCTTTGAAAAAACATATTCATACAATGACCAATATCATTTGGCAGCATTCCGTGTTGGGGTGATCAATTAAGACAATTAGAAAATAAAATTGGGAAAATCGGGTGATCAATGAATAAGTTACATCTCTCGCCTTTTTTTTGTTGGGCAGTGATCATTAAAGAGTCAGAATTTTAAAAAAAACAACAACACAAGCCAGTGACTGATTTAGCATAAAATTACATTGTAAACAGACCCCTGAAAACTAACTTTTTAGTGATCCAACTAAAGGCGATAGAAGTAACTTATTAATTCATAACTACTTATTCCAGTTTTTTTAATTGATCACCCCCAAACACGTGACGGTTTCTATTGAGTGACCAACCAGACCTGTTTTTGTATTCTTTTTTTTCTCTTCTAATTAACAGCAACAGAGTCCTCAAGATGAGCCCAGGCATCGACCAAATAGGAGACATTCAATGGGAATTAGCTGCCTGCTTGTTAGTTACCTGGGTGGTGATATTTGTCGTCCTGATTCGTGGAATTCAGTCTATGGGGAAGGTATGTACATATGCCTTTTCTTTCGGGCATCAAATGTAGTATCCGGACACCCCAAAATAGATTCAAAATCAAAAGAGCAAAGTTTCAGATTACACCGTAATCAAAATGTATTTTGATTTAATTAATACTAGGATGAAATGTAAAATTCAGATCCCTTTAACTGAAGTCCACACACAAACATTTGAAAGATATTGGAATTGTCAAAACAAGTTTTATTAAATCAATGTGCGGAAGTAGTAGATCTCACTCGAATTCATATTCAAACGAATGTCACCATCATCATATTAGCGTCCGTGGCATAAAAAAACTGTTCTTTTCAGTTTGACGCCTTTCAGAATAGTCGTTAGAATACAACCGGTGGCGCACATTTTAAGTCTCGCCTAGGGCGCATGTAACCCTTGCGCCGGCCCTGAATCCGTTGCCATAGCATCAGTGGCCCGAATTAATAAGTTGTATAAAAACAACTAAAATTAGGATGAAGGTAAAAACTAGTCAAATCTAATAAGAAGTGGTGTGTTACAATACTTCATCCAATAATAATAAAGATTGATTTATAAGAATTAATAGGTTGTAGCGGTTCTCCAATGATGATGAGGTGAAAGAAGCAACTCGCACGAGAAAGCAGCCAAGAAGCGTCTACGATGCGGGTATAGATGCTGTAAAAGAATGTTGTAAAACCTTTGTTTTTTTTGCTCATACCTACCTGTAATTCTTACCCTCGGATCTTAACTTGGTCTTATTCTTTATTAGGGGACCTTAGTGGTGCTGATCTTTACTAGGGGACCTTAGTGGTGTTGATCTTTACTAGGGGACATTAGTGGTGCTGTTCTTTACTAAGGGACCTTAGTGGTGTTGATCTTTACTAGGGGACCTTAGTGGTGTTGATCTTTACATGGGGACCTTAATGGTGTTGATCTTTACATGGGGACCTTAGTGGTGCTGTTCTTTACATGGGGACCTTAGTGGTGCTGTTCTTTACTAGGGGACCTTAGTAGTGCTGATCTTTACTAGGGGACCTTAACGGTGTTGATCTTTACATGGGGACCTTTGTGGTGCTGATCTTTACTAGTGGACCTTAGTGGTGCTGATCTTTACTAGGGGACCTTAGTGGTGCTGATCTATACTTCATCCTATATCAGCTTTTATTCCAATATTGACAGTTTTGCACTGATTTTAATTTCAGTCATTGAAATCTTTAAAAATGAATTATATGTGGGATATTACCACTGAAAAGATTACTGATATTTCAAATAAACCTCTGAAATATCTGGATTATCTGGGGAAATTACCGGCCAACGATACATTTGATTAGTTTGGGTTCGACAACAGATTTTAAGTACTCGGATTACTCTGACCCAATGATAAGCTAGCCTGCACTAAGAACTTGGATATACTGAAACAATATAATAATTAGGTCAGTGTGCTTCATCTACTGAAAGCACTGCGCAGCTTCTAGATACCATCAATCAACATCAACATAGTCAACATCACCAAGGTGTTTAAGTGGGTCTGGCTGGCTATGTATGTTTGTGTCGTGCATACAAGTCGCACTAATGGAGCTAGAGGGCGGAGAATTTAAACATTTACACCTATGTCTAGAGAAAACCTTTTTTTTTAAAACCCCACACTCCACAAAAAATAGTGGGGGTTCTATTTACAAAGTAAGTGTATGCTAAATTGGTCCCTTAGTTTGTGTCCGGCAGTGTTCACGCTTGTTTCCTTTTGAAAATCGAACTTTTTTAGTGATCACCGCCCAACAAATGGCGAGAGAAGTAACTTATTCATTGATCATCCTATTTTTCCAACTTTTTAATTGATCACCAACAACTCCCAACTGTTGGTAGAAGACGTTGGTCACGTGACGGTTTCTATTGTTTTTATTATTAACTCGTATACATTTTATATCCTCTATCGTTTACTGCTGGTAACTAGAGGGGGGGGGTTCTTTTCATGTCCGAAGCTCTGGGCTCTTCCCATTACACACAGATGTATTTGAAAAAATGAAAATAAATTAACAACCATCATCATCATCATCATCATCATATTTCCTCATTTAGACACTTTGTGCCTTTAGAGTGCCTTTACATACGTTGACATATAAAAAACATGAACTCGTTTTTATTTATCATTTTCTTTTGTATCTGCATGGTAGATAAACCCAACATTATTCATACTTTAATGTATCACCCCCAACACGGCATGCTGCCAACAGATGTTGGTAACACGACGGTTTCTATTGAGTGACTAAGAAGAAGTAATTATTAGGTTGTAATGAATGTCATGTCCTATGTTTCAATTTATTTGGAAACACAAATACACTTAATCTCTTCACACTTTCAAGTAACCTTATTCCATCTATCAACACGTTTTTCGATACCAGATTTGTAAAATCCCTTCGATTTTTACCTGAAACAAGAGACTAAATGAGAACGTGTGCGTCATTGAATAGTGGCATTAGAACGTGTGCCGTTACAGCGAGAGTTTACTGTAATATATTAGATGGTAACGAAAGTTCTCTCCGATGTTTCAATTTATTTGGAAGCATAGATATAGTGGCCATTAAAGCGTTAATAGACTCTCCTTTGTTTTCGATAACCTTATTCCATCTATCAACAAGTTTTTTGATACCAGATTTGTAAAATTCCTTTGATTTTGATCTGAAATAAGACAATAACTGATTTGCAACCTCTTCTCTTAAAGTGAGTCTTTGTCCAACAAAATGGTGTTGCAAACTCCTAAACAAATGATTGTCAGTTAGAGCAAGGTCAGGAATGCCTCATTGAGATCTTTGGCCACTCGAGGAGTATGAGGACGTCATCATCATATTTCCTCATTTAGACACTTTGTGCTTTAGAGTGCATTTACATACGTTGGAATATCAAAAACATGAACTCCTTTTTAGTTATCAATTTCTTTTGTGTCTGCATGGTAGATAAAACCCCAATATTGTCTCAATCTTTAGCCATGAATTTCGAGCGATTTTCTTTTCTTTCATTTGCAAATGGCAATTGTTTCTGAATGGAAAAATCATGTAGTCTAGTACATGGGCTATATATTTTAAATATGTATAGGTCGACCCCAAGTTATTTGTTCACAATATTGGTCCTAAAAACTGGACTTATAAACGAATAGATACGGCAATTGGCCGAACTTGTGCTGGTCACTTATTTTGACGCTGCGACTTCAGTAGTTCTTTAACCCTTTCGTCGCAAAGTAAATATTTAACGTTGTAACTCCTGTGTCGGGCTTTTCTCGTAAAGATTTATGGAAATGGAAAGTTGTTTAAAACGGTTTTCGTCAAATTCAGGAGTTGACTTTGTTTTCCTAGTGTAACCAGAACAAGAATAACAAGCCTGGCTACCCCAGAGTCCAGCTCTACTTCTACTTCTACTTCTACTTCCTTGCGTAATTCTACTATAGGATTTGGAGGTATGTAACAGACTAACGATCATCAAGTCATGAGTTTTACATACAGGTTTATTCCCCTATTTTTGGTGAGGATTGTTCTTGTTCTCGTCCTTGTTGCATAGGAAAGTAAAGTCAACTCTGACCTGGAATTTAATAATACGAACAATCCTCATCGATATGTAAAATCCATATTTCCCTACTGTGATTTGTACTCACGACCTAGTGATAGCTAGGCGGGTGTCTTACAGCTTGAGCTAAATTAACACGTCTTAGATCTTATCGAAAATGTATCATACAGATACGCATGGGCGTATTTCATTCTAATAAATAAATATAGAAAAAGATATATATTTTTATAATGTTGTATTTATTGTATATAATATGTTCGACAGAATATCTTTTAAAAGTGTAATATATAAGGAAGCCTGGCTGCTGCAGTATCAAACCCTACTCCTATTCCGACTGAAGATAATTACAGCAACGTTCGTATTGTATATAGGCGTACCGATGCTAGTTGGGCACAGGGGCAGGTTGAATCACTTGCTTTAATTTTTGTTTCCACCACTTGATGGCACCACTGTTAGCCTCATTTTGAACAAAAAAGTTTCGGCAAAGGTTGAGTCATATGTGTTGCAAGCACGAAAGGTTTAGCATTTGACAAACGAGTGCCTAGTTCATGCTGTATTGTGGCGGTTAATGTTAGCGTGGTCTATATTTATGAGAAGTGGCAATAAACAGTATATATATTACATTTCAAGCAGCTTCTGTCAAAACCTTTTCTTGTAAGAGAATATAAACATAACCAGGTGTTTGGGGGCTGGTTGGTACAATGCGTATGTGAAGTGGCAATAAACTGTATATATACTACATTTCAAGCAGCTTCTGTCAAAACCTTTTCTTGTAAGAAAATATAGACATAACCAGGTGTTTGGGGGATGGTTGGTACAATGCGTATGTGAAGTGGCAATAAACAGTATATATACTACATTTCAAGCAGCTTCTGTCAGAACATTTTCTTGGAAGATGATGTAAAGAAAACCAAGTGTTTGGGGCAGGTTGGTATGTTGTAAGCTGGGCTACTTGGTACGCTGTAATTGTATGCAGGGAAACAAAAAGCCTGCAAAATAACAAAAATGTGAAAAGGTCATTGGTGTCGTCATTCTTTTCTTATTGTTCTTTTTCCCATCTTCCACTTTATTACAATGCATCATTGAGGTCCACTCACATATGATTCCACTTGTCCTACCAGTTGGTCATTATATTCCTAAAATTGCACTTTTTACTCCAATACATTCTTCTGTCTGGTTTAAAATTTTATATTTCTCAATTATAACAATATATTCATCACATATGTACCTAAAGATAAGTAACTTTCCCAATCAGGCTGTACCAACTATCACACTGGTAGGGTAGGTTTGTACACTTCTTTCCAAATGTTTAAATGATGATGATATAATAAACTTGACAAATGTTTCAGATTTAAACAGCCCATTCTCTTTTCCATTGAAATTGTTGGTCATATTTGCATTTTAATTAATTAATTTCACAGAAAGTTACAGCCATCTAAGTGAAATATGTACCAACTAGCCCCGGTCTCGCTTATAATAAATTTAAAAAATTATAAAAATATATATTTTTTAGTATAAATGTATTTATTTATTTATTAGAATGAAATAATTGTGTTTAGTAACATAACTTTTAAAAAGAAATATGTGTTACTTAATGAGATGTATTGCTAATAGCATCATCATAAATATCATTGTTCTTTTATTTTTGCAGGTTGTGTACTTCACATCCTTCTTTCCGTATGTTCTTTTGACGGCGCTCGTTATTCGAGGCGTGACCTTGGACGGTGCCATGAACGGAATCTATTTCTATCTAAAACCGGATATCTCCAAACTCTCCGACCCGAACGTAAGTAACAAATAAACACATTTCTATTTGATTATTTGACAAGATTTATATGCTTAACTAATGGAGGTGCGGGTGGCCTAACGGTTGACATCACGGAGAATGAAATTGACGGCCAAGAGGGAGATTCTTCCCACTAGAAATCTTAATCTTCGCCCAGGATTGCGCCCTGGAGAGGTCCTGTATTGGAGGTGCGGAGTAGCCAAGCGGGTAACGGCACGGAGAATGAACTCGACTAGCCGAGTTCAAACCCCCAGCTGAGACAGTTTGAGTTCACTTCGAACTAATGATCTTGAGAAAGGCATGAATACATCTCCCCCTCCAGCAATGGGTAAAATAGCACAAGGTGAAATGAGTGACGGGTGTTTGTCGCTTCTATATCTATTTTCGCAACCAGGGCCGAGTAAGTAGTAATGTGATATGTGGAGCCATAACAAAGCACTACTTACTTTTACCGTCTTTTATTTCCCCAGGTTTGGAAGGACGCTGCCGTCCAGATTCTCTTTTCGTTATGTTGCTGTAGCGGAGGGCTTGTAGCCATGTCCAGTTACAACCACTTCAACCACAACACACTCAGGTACGTCAAAGAACAACACATACTTGTATTAGGTTAATCATTATTATTATTGGATGGAGTATTGTAACACACCACTTTTGTTTATTAAATTTGAGTTTTTACCTTCATCCTAATTTTAGTTGTTTTTATACAACTTATTAAGTCGGGCCAATGTTTAACGAGTAACAGCGCAATCGGAAATAAAGAGTAAGCCTTCGGTGAGAATCGAACTCACATCCTCATTGCCAAAGGGAGACTAGTTTACGCCTAGCTGCTTTTATTAATCGGCCACGAAGACTTCATGGATTAGCAGGATCTGATTTACACTTATGAACTCACTTTCTACAAACGACACTCTGCGCCATATTTATGTTGTTTTTAGGAGACCTAGTTGTCTTTTCCAATCTTTATTATTATTGGATGAGGTATTGTAATACACTAGTTTTATTAAATTCGACTAGTTTGTTTTACCTTCATCCTAATTTTAGTTGCGTTTACACAACTTATTAATTCGGGCCACTGTTTCTGTGGCAACGAATTCACTCTAAGCTGCGTGGCAAGAAATTGATATATTTCTCGCTAATTATTCCTAACATTACTCTTTCCATTGCTCTCTGTGCTATTCTGAGTTTGTTTTCGAGTGGTTTTGATAAACACTTAGTTTCACATCCTATAACCCGACCTTCATGGTTACAGAGCCCGTTCAAATTAGTATTTGGCTCTGAATATCGAGTATCATAGGACGCAGGGTCTCGGCGTTAGTTTATATAATTATAACGGAACAACACTTTTGATCCACTTATATCCTTACCAGTCGGTTAAATACCAGGTATTGACAGGAGCCGAAACAAACAAGCCTGAAAGTCAGACCATAGATGCGCTATTTAAACACGAGTTAAGTTAAATGTTTAAATAAACACCGCGATATGAGATATGCTTTAAATAAAATACACACCGCGATATGAGATATGTTTTTTTAAATACACAACGCGATATGAGATATTGTATAAAAATAAACACCGCGATATGAGATATGTTTTTTTAAAAATAAACACCGCGATATGAGATATGTTTAAAAAATAAACACCGCGGTTTGAGATATGTTTAAAAAATAAACACCGAGATATGAGATATGTTAAAAAAATGTCTTAGCTTCTTCTTAAAAAACGAACGCAACCTTACGTCACAGTTTGATTTCGAGAATTGATTTTAAAAAGAACAAACAAATATTCTGTTACTACGTCATTATAAAGTTACGTTCTATATGTTGATATATAAACTTGTCAGTGACGACTATCGCTGCTGGAGAAGCGTAGCGCATCTAATTATGCCACGCAGTAAAATTGCCATCCATGATATAGGATTACATAACAATGAATAAACAGTAAATAAAAATCAATACGCTGAATAAATCATTTATTTTATTAAACATTTTTGTTAAATGTAACTGACCTTTGTTTGATAAACTCTAGACATATAATCGATGATCGTCCCAAAAGTGAAAATATTTTCTACACTGTCCACTTCTTCAGTAGCTCACAGTTTTTGTTTGTACCGCATGGGCCATGAAAGAATTCGAGGGAACATTGATTGTTACGTATGAAATGTCGTTGTTGAGTAGTAAGATAAAACATGATAGGAACAACAGAAAACAGTAAATATTCAATCAGAATATGACTCATTTGAACTTTTTCCAACGATCACCTAATGCCAATATGACATCTCTATGAACTTATTTAGGTTTAGGTGTCACACATTCAGTAAAAGCACATTTGTCTTGCTTCCCTATTAGAACATTTTTAGAACATGTTATTTAAGTGTGAAGAAAAAAGTATACACTTTGTATATACAAGCACACATCATAAGAATAATATTTACACAATATCTAGGGCCTTAAACGTTTGTAATAAACATCATAATTCTTTTAAAAACCATTTACATCTATTGATAGCACTACATATTCTGATAATCTATTCTAAAGTCCCACCACTCTATTGCTAAAAAAGAATTTTCTGTTATTCAATCTACTTCTATTTACTTCTACCGTATATGTGTGGCCTCTCAGTGCCTTGTACCCGCTTCTATCAGGGTTTACTTTTTAATTCCGGTACTAAATTAGTTGGACTTTTTCTAAAAGATTTGTATCTCTCTCCAAGTACGCTGACCAGGCCTGTGCACAGTTGGTGCGGACGTCTTATATAGTATAAGGAACAAGTCCTTGTCTCTATAGGAAAAGGTATGCTTAATCAGTCCTAGTACCATGTTTGCCTTAGCCGCAGCACTGGCAATATACCTGGAGAATGATAGTCTATCAGTTACTATGATACCATGTTACTTTTCATCATTTACAATATCTAGTATATTTCCGTTCATACAGTAATCGTAACACGGATTTCTATTTCCTACGTGTAACACCTTACATTTATCTTCATTAAAAGCTAATAACCATTCTCTTGTCCATAGCATTAATTTATCTAGATCCTCCTGTACTCTTACTTGGTATGGAGTTCGAAATCCTTGAAAAGATGTTAATCTGTGAGAAAAATGTCAAATGAATATAGAGGATTCTGCAGGACGTCATATCCCAATTCTCTAAGCTTAGATACAATTAGCTGAGAAGTGTCGGATCTGGAACTGCCATGGAGCATTTCGTTGTTGATTGTGCTGAAGGGTATCCCTTGACTCCTTACAATATCAATATACTTTACCAAAGGCTCCCCTTTTCCCTATACAAGTTAGAGTGCCCCCACCCCTAAAGAAAGTTTCCAACTGGCCCAACTGCCCGCCACCCTCTGTTCTGACCAGGAACCAGCAGTCGATCGTGGTTAAACAAGGGGGGGAATAATCAAAAGAACGCAGAAGCCTTATTTGGCTGTAAGATTCCACAAAAGAATACCTTGTGATGAAAAGACAAACCATTGCGATGAAAAGATTGTTTCTACTCTTTTGTTTCTTGATGAATAATCCGGATTAGGGCCGGTAACTTTACGCACGAATACAATTGAAGATTCATGCGAATATATCAGATGTATTCTCAATGAAGCAAGAACATCGAAAAGCTTCTTTGAATCAAGCGTAGTTATGATTAGCGAGCGGACAACGTGGACAAAACCACACTCCAAGAAAATCGTATTTCCCTTTTTAATATATTTT
>VCCN01005926.1:216555-226970 GCA_006491835.1 Architeuthis dux | reverse complement strand
TGACAGGTATATTTTTTTTTGTTTATTTACTATTTTCATAGTATCATAAATAATTCTTTAAAAATATATGTCACAAAAGACAATCTCCACCTTTTTGATAAATGTCAATTACCAGACCATTTATCTGGTCTCCAGAAACCCAGAATTACCAGAAAACCGACCATTTTTTTGATCTGGCAGATTTTGTAGTAGTTAACACTGCTCAGCTACTGTTTGTTTGAATTTATGTGGTGTGGTTGAATTGTCATAAGGATTCCTCTCATTGCCAATTTATTAAAAACGCTTTCAGGTTTTTCATTGACTTTAAAGAATAGAATAGATTTCTTTCTTCGGATTATTGTCTGCATTTTAGTTCATCTTTTGAACACAAGGTTTTGTTTGTTGTACCATACAGTGTCGTAAATTGAGAGGGTTCTGCCCTACATGTTTCAATGAGGGCCCCTTGTCCCAGCATTCCGAACCCTATCTATACATATTGATGATCTCTCCTCTAAGAAATTTAGGCAGAAATATCCAGAATAGGTTAACAATTCTTTTTTTAACCAGACATTTTTGCAATTAGATTCCTGAGAAATATTTTGTGGTATCTTTGTTAAGAAAGATTTGCTGGTTAGAGTTTAAGAAGCCTATTAGAATCAGTCAACCAAAACTGTCAATATAGTTTTTTTTTCAGTTTTCAAGTTGGTCTGGCTGTCTAGTTGGCTATGTGTGTATGTATCACGTGCACAGACCGCACCAATGGCACTAGAGAGCTGAAAATTTCAACATTTACTCCTTATGTCTAGAAAAAACTTCAAATTTCCCCACCCAAAAAGTTGTTTTTGGAGGGGGTTCAATTTGCAATGTAAGTGTATGCTAAATTGGTCCCTTAGTTTGTGTCCGGCAGCATTCACATTTGTTTTTGTTTTTTTTGTGAAAATTTGTACATTTTTAGTGATCACCACCCAACAAAAGGCGAGAGAAGTAACTTATTCAGTGATTCACCTTTTCTTCCAATTTGTTTAATTGATCATCCCTAACATGGCAAAAGACTGGTCACGTGACAGTTTTTATTGAGTGACTAACCAGATCTGTTTTTTTTTGTTTTTTTTTGTTTTTTTTCTTTTTTGTCTTTCATTTTTTTGTTGTCAAACTCCAATCCAAGTTGGAGTTGACTTTATTTCCCCTGTAACAAGACAATCCTCACCTAATTCAGGGGAGTCAACTCTTGACTGTTTGGTTTAATATGACTTGATAGACAAACTGATATATGAATTAATATTTCCCTACCATAATTTGAAATCACGACCAAGTGATCAGTAGGCGGCTTTCTTACCAACTGAGCTAAACAGACAAGTCTTATATATATTTTCAAATTCATTTATTTTATATACAATACAAACGTTTCAGTAATCATCTTCAGTCGGAATAGAAGTTTGAGTGGAGTTTGACCCTGCAGCAGCCAGGCTTGTTCACTGCAAACCTTGGCATTGCCCTCGTAGTGTCTGCACCGGAATAAAACCAAGAAAAAAAAATGTTATTCTTATTTTTCTCCATTCCAAGTCCTTGTTAAAATTGTGAATCAGGCTCGAAAATTTCCATCTTGTGACCTGGAAAACACAACACGATTTCTTTTTTCTGTCTAGACTTGCCGTTATCTTAAACTTTTTTCCCTTTCTAACCCTCAGTGCAGGACCACCTTAAGAATATTTGAGACAACCAAAACTGTCAACATAGGTTTCTTCAGTTTTTAAGTTGGTCTGGCTGGCTGGCTGGCTGGCCATGTATATATGTATCATGTGTACAGGTCGCACCAATGGAGCTAGAAGGCTGAACATTTAAACATTTTCTACTTATTATGTCTAGAAAAAAAAGCCTTTTTTTGTGTTTTTTGTAAATTCCTCCCCCGTAAATAGATTTTTAGTGGGCGGGTTCAATCTGCAATGAGAGTGTATGCTAAATTGATCCCTTTGTGTCCAGCAGCATTCACCCTTCTATTTTGAAAATTCAGACTTTTTTTATTGGTCACCACCCAACGAAAGGCAAGAGAGGTAACTTATTCATTGATCACCCCTTTTTCAAATTTCTTTAATTGATCACCCCCAATATGTCATGTTGCCAAAAGACACTCACGTGACGGTTTCTATTGAGTAACTAAGCAGATCTGTTTATATTTTTTTTGTTCTTGAAATTTAATGATTTAAATGCAGTACTAAAACACATCACAGGAATACAATGCTAATACAGTTATCCCTTGCCATTCTCTGTGGTTAGGGTCACCAGGGGAGGCACGAATGCACTAAATCCCCAAATAATTTTTGCTGACATCCCCAAAACCCTTTCGGTCCCCAAAAACCATAAATCTTGTACCATAAACCTTTTGATAAACAAACACTTTACCATTCCAAAATTATAAATGTACAAATAAATAAATGAATACAGTAAAGCTGACAGTAAAAAAAAAAATACAGTTAATTAACGAAAAGCATAAATTTTATAAAACTACAGTACAGGGAATTGGAATAAGGATTAATGTCTAAAATACGGTTTGCGAGTGTAAACAAGTTTTCAACCATGATTATCTCCGGGTTTATATTGTCTAAATAAATAATGTTTAGTTGATAATCTTCTACAATCTTTCTTCTTATTAATAACACAGATTTAAATAGTTTTTCAGACAATTGAACTGCTTGTTGTTTGTATTGTTAACGTTTCAGCCGATCCATTCTTCGGCTTTCCTCAGGTTTAATATCCGAATGTGATGAGGTAAACATAAGTTCTTCATTTTTAATTTCAAAGGAGGTAACCCTTATAATGTAGGATTTGGGTGTTTCTTTATCCTTGTCTTGTCGGGTTTGGGCCTGTTGAGCAGCAGAAGCCACTATTTGAAGAACTATTTGAATGTTAATGACCCTTCTCAAAACTATAAAATATCAACACAGAGATTATTACAATAAAATTAATAGATTCCAGACGTTTTTATCAACACGTCACATTTTGTCAATAGTCTATGGTAGTTGCTATATTATAAATATATATGCATTTATGATTTCCTAAACTTTTTACGTTTTGTTTATGGGAAATGATAACAGTACACTAATCTTGTATGTGGAATGACCATAAATAACTCCAACACCAAAATTATGTTTAAAAAGAAGCTTAATGTCTAAAATACCACTTGACTAACCGGTTCGCGAGAATAAACAAGTTTTCAACCTTGTTTAAATTGTTTGCATAAATAATTTCTAGTTGATATTTTTCTACAATCTTTCTTATTAATAACATAAAGATTATTTTGATATAAAATTAATAGATTACAAGTTCCAGACGTTTTTATCGACACATCACTTTTTGTCAAAAGTGTTGTATTATACAGGGTGTCCCGAAAGTCTGGATACATAAACAAAATGCATATTTTCAAAAAATAACTTAGCCATGACAGTTTCTTTCGTTTCATCAGATACACTTGGTCGTCCAGAACGGTGTTTGTCCATGACACTGCCTGTTTCTTTAAACTTTCTAACCACCTTTCCCACGGTGGAAAAGCCAATTGGGGTCCTTCGGTGATGAAGTGCATTAAAATCATCTATCTTTCGATATGACCATCCTTCACGTCCACTGAGAAGTACCAGTTCAATCCTTTCTTCTTTCGACAAACTCATATTTAATCTGTGGGGCAAAAAAAATGTAGTTATAAATAGTGATATTTCCTATGTGTCCAGACTTTAGGGACACCCTGTATATCGTCGCATTGGATCAAAAAGGCCTTACGTCCAGTTTTATGGTTTTGAGATATGAGCAATTAAATATTTTGATGGCAGAAAAAACAGTAAAGGTGACTGTAACAATGTTTTTTGGAAATTTTGCACTCTTTCCAAAGCTCTGCTTATATTTATACCACATGCTTTTGAGGACATAAGGCTTTCTTGAATCAATGCACTTGGAGTTAAGGCCTTTTAGACACCAGTTTCTGTATTTGATTTACCTTAAGTGAAAGTCAATATCTCCAGATATGATAGCCTTTTCATAAGTGTATTTGGACATAAGGCTTTTTTTAAGTAAGAAACTGATGTAACATTTGTAAATATGTAAAAATGTTATTTTTCCAAAAAGCGGACATACAGCTTTTTTGATCCAATGCGACGATATATACATTTTTGATTTCCTGAATTTTTTATGTTTTGTTCAAAATGTACAGCATATTTTCTATGATGCGATCTTTCGCAGTATGCTGCAAAACTCCCCAAAATATTCCCATTAAATTATTCATGAACCGCATATTATTGAAACCATGAATGTAAAACCCACGAATGGTAAGGGGTAACTGTAATTTACTATCGGAAAGTGTTGCAAATGATGGTTGAGTGGTTGTTTCAGTTTATCAAATGACAGTTTTACAAATCTTTCATGAAGATACATAGGAAAAATCATCAAAGAGAATTTTCACTTAACAAGTACACCCTAAGTGCTCAAATAATATCTGGTCCCTCCTTGTGTATGAGTACTTTAATACTTAAGAGGGCATGGCTACAACCACGGTTCTTTTCCACTCCCTCAAATAATAACAGCTTCCTTATTTCGAGGCGAACCTTTTGTATATCACTCCCTCTCCCTCACTAAATATATATATTTATGTGTGTGTTTATATAGAGAGACATATACATGCATAAGTTTATGCTAAATTGATCCCTGGTTTGTGCCTGCCTTTTCTTTTGAAAATTATGACTTTTTAGTGATCTAACAAGAGGTGAGAAGTAACTTATTCATTGATCACCCCTTTTTTTCCAATTTTTGTTAATCATCCCCAACACGGCATGCTGCTAAAAGATATTTGTCATATGACAGTTTCTATTGAGTGAGATATCGATTTGTATTCTTTGCCCCTCTCATTCCAATGACCCCCCCCCCTACCTTCGCGTGCCCCCCCTAGGAGGGCAGTAGCACCCACTTTGGGAATCATTGGATCGGAATGAGACTAGTACTGAAGAAGACTAACACTGAGTGTTAAAAAACAAAGAATTGGTCCCTGAAGATTTTCCTAATATAGACTCTTCACAGAATCAATTAAGCTGGAATTAACAAACATCCTTTCATTCTCAATAGACCCAAACCAAATTTTTTGGGATGTTTTTGTTAAGATCCGAATTGCTGTGTGAGCGGATGTCACTCGGATCTTGAAACTATCCTAATTAGAATGTTGACAGTTCGCAAAGAACAAAAAAAAAAGAGTGAAAAAAATAATTAGATTCAAAGTTTCTTGAAGATTATCTGATGTGACATATGTGTATGGAAGGCCAAAGGGGAACACAAGTCAAAATGCTGGCATTGAAATAATGAAGGTAGTTCGAATAATTAATGGGAAAATATAGGGCCGTCCAAAAGTTATGTCCCTTTCTTTTTATATCTATAAGTAACAAGCCTGAAAGTCAGACCATAGATGCGCTATTTAAACACGAGGTCAGTTAAATGTTAAAAAAATAAAGACCACAATATGAGATATGTGAAAAAATAAATACAGAAATATGAGATATGTTAAAAATAATCACTGTGAAATGAGATATGTTAAAAAAAGAAATACAGCGATATGGGATATGTTAAAAATGAACACTGAGCTATGAGATATTTTAAAAAATGTCTTAGCTTTTTCTTAAAAAATGAACGCAACCGTACGTCAGTTTGATTTAAACATAATTTCTATTTAACCCATCACACTCGGCTTTTACACCTGAAGAAGGCCGAAGAATGGATTGGCCGAAACGTCGTGTTTACAACACAAATAACAAGAAGAACCATTTGAAATATTCTTTTATTACGTCAAAAACGAAGCAACCTTACGTCACAGTTTGATTTCGAGAATTTATTTTAACAAAAGAACAAACAAATATTCTTTTATTTCGTCATTAAAAAGTTACGTTCGATATGTTGATATGTAAACTTGTCAGTGATGACTATCGCTGCTGGAGAAGCATAGCGCCTCTAAAAAGCCACAAGAGGACAGCTTTAGCCTTTAAAACTTCAACTTTGACCTGTTAGGATGCTAAAAAATACCTTTTTATATCTATTAGTAAAAATGGTTTGCTGCAAAACAATCACTGAATGCTATTTTCATTTTTCTCGTGAACTTCTGAAAAGTGGGGGATGCCTCTAATAGACAGAAACAAAATGGTTAATAAAAAAACACTTTGTCAAAATATGTATTGGATTATTAAAAAATTTAAAAGTATGTCTGGTTAGTTACTCAATAGAAACTGTCAGGTGACCATCTTTTCGCAGCTTGTCGTGTTGGGGGTGATCACTTCGAAAAAGATGTTCTCTCATTTTTGTGGGATCACTAAAAAGTCAGAATTTTTCAAAAACAAGTATGAACACTGCTTGGCACAAACTAGGGACCAATTTAGCATAAACTTGCATTGTAATTTGACCCCCCCCCCCACTTACAAATTGGAAAGAAGACACAGACATCAGCAGAGCCGTTAAGGCCCAAGACCGCTGTCCCTACTGGGGACAGACTGGTGGTTCTCCTTATCATCTCTCTCCCACTCTTCACTCTCGGGCCGACAAAGATGTATGTTGTGTAATAAAAATATGTCCAGATATTTTTACAAGCAAGTCTTCGAGTTTCCTTTATAATGAAGTCCAGCGAATTCTTCCCGGCCTCTTATAACAAACCTTCTAATTAGTTTGGTTAACACACCAATTGTAAATATCGGTACCGAGTGCATTTCTGAGAGAGAAAAGAGTAACACAAACTAATTCTAGTCACAGTGTGGTTAGTCACTCAAGAAACTGTCATGTGACCAATGTCTTTTGGCAGCATGCTGTGTTGGGTGTGATCAATTAAAAATTGGAAAAAAGGGGTGATTAATGAATAAGCTACATCTCTCGCCTTTTGTTGGCCCATGAGCACTAAAAAAGTCTGAATTTTCAAAAAAACGAGCGGTTACAAACTAGTGACCAATTTAGCATAAACTTACATTGCATATGTTCAATATGAAATGTAAGTTTATGCTAAATTCTAAAAACCTATTTGGGTGTGATTTTAAAAAAAAAAAAAAAAAAAAAAAAAAATATCATTTTCCCTACTTATTGAGGGGAGTGTGTGCTCAAAGTTTCAAGTTTCTACTATGAACAGTTAGGGCTGGGCGATGGTCCGGATACATACATAGATAGATACATACATAAATCATATAAATGCCTGTGTCTTTTGGCAGCATGCTGTGTTGGGGATAATCAATTAAAACATTGGAAAAAAGGGGTGATTAATGAATAAGTTACTTCTCTCACCTTTTGTTGGGCTGTGATCACTAAAGTTTAAATTTTCCAAAAAAACAAGCATGAATGCTACCGGACATAAACTAAGGGACCAATTTAGCATAAATTTACTTTGTAAATGAACCCCCCTCTCCCACTAAAAAACTATTTTGGGAGAAAAATATTCAAAAACAGAAAAAAAAAGACGGGTATAATAAGGAGCAAATGTTTAAATTTTCAGCACTCTAGCTCCGTTGGTGCGACCTGTAAGCGTGATACATTATTTATCCATCCTTTCCTTACTACCCACATTCCCCAGACTGATCCAGCCTTTTCCCTGATTCACCTCTGCTATAATTATGTTTTCCCATTTGTCTTACATGGTGATCATCTTCAACTTATTCTTTTCATAGATATAGCTAGGGATTTGGGGGGATTAAGGGCCGGGGGGCTTGGCTTCTTGAGGTGCCCCCTCCAACATTTAGTAAGATTTTTCAGTAGAAATACAGTAGGTGAACTACTATTTTTATAGCCCTTTGGGGGTTCCCCCCCATTGAGGGCCGGTATTTCATATAGACCCCCCACCCTTCAGCTTCGCCTGTTTTTTTTTCCGTTCACTTATGACTTACTAAATTCATTTTCCATTTTTTAATCACCACTACCCACAACACTGGTTTATTGCTGGGTTTAGGTTATTCATGTGTTCAGACATTTATGATAATTATAATGACATTTATTAGTTGAGAGCCTATATTTGCCCGATGCAGGTGTGAGTGGCTGCTAAATGAGTGCTGCCTACCATGAGATCTTCGTTAGATCAGTCGGTAGAGCAGTACCTAAGTATAAAGTAGCTTCCAGTGTGGATACGGGTTTGATCCCAGCACAGTGTTTGTTTCTTTATTCACATTCATGATTTAGGCTGCTCGTTTAGTAGTCGCTCTCAACTAATAAATATCATTATAATTATCATATTCTGTTGGATATAAAATTATCTATCATTTGATTTCAGACATTTATATGTATCTATGTATCGGGACTTTTCCCAGCCCTAACCATTCATAGTCGGAACCTGAAATTTTGCAAACACACTCCCCTCAATGAGTAGGGAATATGATTTTTTAAATCCCCCCTAATAGCTTTTTAGAGGGGAGTTCAATATGCAATGTAAGTTTATGCTAAATTGGTCACTGGTTTGTGCCCGCTTGTTTTTTTGAAAATTCAGTCATTTTTAATTTTGATCACAGTCCAACAAAAGGCGAGAGAAGTAACTTATTCATTGAACACCACTTTTTCCAACTGCATATATGGGTGGTGGTGATTCATAATTTCCCTTGGGATGCTGTATGTACCAGCTTGTCTTTTTTTAGTGATCACAGCCCAACAAAATGGCAAGAGAAGTAACTTATTCATTATCACCCCTTTTTTCCAACTTTTTAATTGATCACCCCCCTCAACACAGTGTATATGGGTGGCGGTGATTCATAATTTCCCTAGGAATGCTAGTTATTCTTTATTTGTTTTATTTCACCTCTTTCCTACCTGACACTTACCTATTACCTACTCGCCATCGTGTTCTCTCTAATGTAAATTGCTAGTTTCTTGTCTATATTTGTTTATTTGTGTAACTTCTCTCTCGCGCTATGTTGTTTTGCATCCTTGAAATAACTGTGAGGAATACCTACATGTCTTTGTCTCAAGATTGTCAGGAAGAGGTGGAGGAGGATAACCAATGTTATCTATGTGTAAAATTTGTTTCTTTATCTGACCTTTGGTTTTGCTACAGCAGCAGCAGCTACCCCCCCCCTACCACCACCACACCCACTTACCTAACTGAGTGCTTGCCACTGGTAGTTATAGCTCAGTGGGTACAAGCACAACATTGTGGGCTGAGGTTCTTGAGTAGAAGTTAGATTATAACATTCATTTTTAGAGATTGAAATGGTTCCTGTAGATTCCCTGTGAACCAGGTGAAGTCTCGATGCCTGCGATTCCTTGTGGACCGGGTGAAGACTCGATGCCTGCGATTCCTTGTGGATCGGTTGAAGTCTCGATGCCTGCGATTCCTTGTGGACCGGGTGAAGACTCGATGCCTGCGATTCCTTGTGGACCGGGTGAAGTCTTGATGCCTGCGATTCCTTGTGCATGGACAAGTCCAGCCCTGCAGCTCACTCGCTTGACTGGTTATCAGCCAGTGGAAAATGGTAGAGTGGATGGGCCATAAGAACCCTGGGAGTAGAAGCTCTAGCCGCAAATTGTGATAAACTGTGAACGGTTGTTACCCGATGATCCCAAAGGGGCAGGCAGGCCAATTGCTAATAAATCAAAATTCATACTCACAGCCTCTAAAACTTATCCTCTTGAAATATCTATTTTAGAGCGACAAAACTTACTTATGTAATACTTATTAGTTTTTTTTCACTTCAAGGAATTCCTCTTCTCACCACTTCACCACAAATAGCATTCTGCAAATGGAATTTTCAAAATTTTGTTTGTGTCGCGACAAAAATTCTCTAATATTCTCAAGTGGTTTCCCATGCAACAGCATTCTGGTGATATTTTTAGGGAAAGAAGATCCTAATAGTTATTTTTAAACTATTTTCTTTATTAATTCAAGTATCCTAATTTTAAGTCTTTTAAAGTTTCCACTGACATTGTGCGGTATGACAAAAGTCATAGAAAGAAACTTATTTTATTAAAAAAATAACGTATTTCCAAATTTGACAAATCTGGCCTTTTTAAAAAAGCTTTTGGCCATGAACATTTTGGTTTGGCCATATTTAAATTTTGAGCTGTTTTGACTTCCTTTTTTCTTTTTCGGTGTGCTGAGAGTATTTGCATTTGGCCATTTTTGCAAGTTTTGGGCCAGAAACTGCCTTTCCCCTCCCAATTGTTTCTTCACTGTGTGGGCTACATGAAAGGGAGCATTTTACATTGTTGACAGCTTTGGTATGTGTACTTCTTTGATATGCGAAGGGCATGTCTCATGTTTCCAGACTATAATTCTATTATTCATTGTATAATCTATCTAATTTGGACCAGTCCATTATGAGCTGTAGGATCTCAGCTAGCAGACACTGTAGCATAACGGGCGATCGAACTTCTCCTCTTCTTTTCTGGTCGTCACGAGGGAAAGAGATGTTAGTTTCAGAGAAAGTCAGGGTTAGATAGAAAGAGACAGACGATCA
>VCCN01005916.1:5687854-5698462 GCA_006491835.1 Architeuthis dux | reverse complement strand
GAAACCTATGTTGACAGTTTTGGTGACAGTTTCTAATACTTGGTGTTCCATGACCCCATGTTGATATGCCAGAAAATTTATGAAGAATCAACAGATGCTTGTTTTTTTTTCCTTTATGCTGTATGACCCACATTAATGTCAATGTGTCAGTAGAACCAGTCCAGTGTCTTTCTTCTCACTGAATATGCTGACTGCATCCCCTGCAGAGGGGTAAGACCCCCCCCCCAAACAGGGTCCACCTGTTTTTTCCCAAGTCCCAAGATTCCATTTAAAATAAATAAAATAAAATAAATAACCTTTCGTCAAAGTTGCAAGACTGTATTTTTAAAAAAAATAACCTTTCACCAAAGTCGCAAGACTTTATTTAAAAAAAAAATAACCATTCACCAAAGTGGCAAGACTCTATTTAAAAAAAATAACCTTTGAAACTCAAAAATATCAAAAACAGATTCGATATACATACCTTGACAACAAACTGTCTACAAAAATCTGTCTACAATAATTTGCCTACTATAATTTGTCCACAATAATTTGTCGACATAAATTGTGTATTCAAAAAGAAACCGAATTTGGCACTAAATGACCCACCAAGAGTTGATGTGCCGTTAAACAAAACAATCAATCAATCAATCATTAACTATTAGGCTGAGTAGGCTCAAGCCAATGAGCTTGGAAAGGAAGGGGGCCCGAGAGCCAAGAAAATGTTTCAATCGAATGTACACGTGTGTATTTTGAATATTTCAGTACTTTTGCAGATATCTTTTTCATATCTGGAATATTACAAATACTATTTTGTTTTTTTAAATTAGCTTCCAAACATATACAGGTCAGGGGTAGCCTTACTAAAGCACATCCTTGGCTCCCCGGGTGATAGTGTTATGATATGCTGCCACGAAAAGGTTATTCTGGGGTCAAACACCTGTGCGGAAATGTAAGTGACCCGCTCACCCGCAGAAAATAGGTATATTGAGTGGGTGTCCAACAAACAGGATGTGGATGATACCTGCGTGGGCGTTCGAGAAACCTATAAAACAGACCCGAACACAGAGAGCAGCTTGACAGAAAACTCGAGACCCGAGAACAGAACAGCCAGGAGACAGAGCCGAGCCGAGAAAGCATGAAGTTCAGACAGTTTTCCCTGTTGGCACCGGACTGTGTGTCCTGCATCATTTCTCGTTATCTCTCTCTGACTCTGTGCATTTCACCATTGGTGCATGTAGCTGAATAAAAATATATGATATTTTTATAAACATCGAATTCCAGTCTTCTTTCTTTCCTGGGCCCAACAAATTTCATTATTCCTATATAACAATAGATAATCCGTCATTGCTGGAATTGGTCATGTATTTATCAATGTCTTTTTTTTCAAGCGTTAACGTTTAAATTTTCTGTTTGATACCGTTTTTATTTTGCTTTGCACCTCTGGAGAAAGATAGCAATAAAAAGAGACTCTCTTTCCTTACAGATATTACATATTACACCTGAAGAATCAACCAAAATGTTGTGTTAACATCAAAGATGAGAAGAAGAGATCAAGGTCCACGAGAGATAAATTGATTAAACCTTTTTTTAACTCTTAACCCATAAGAACCCAATGTGACACTGGTGTCACATACAATTTAAATGATCTGACCATTCCGTTATACAATTTTATCCTTGATTTTAACTCATGAAGTGTACTAGGTGACATGTACTGAACATCCTGGTGCAGTCACGTGACTGAAGGTCAATTTGCCTACCCAGAATTCCATTTTAAAAAGGGTCATTTGCCTGGGTTCCACGTGGAAGAGAAATAGCACCTTTTTAAAAAGCTTGTTTTTGTCACTAAAAGGTAAGTTTTAACTTATTTAAAAATTCTAATAATTTAATAACATGTCCAGTATTACATTTAACCTAATCTGACCATATGTCTTGAACAAATTGATATAAGAAAATGTGGTCCATTTGGTCTGTTTGATATCCCACATAATTTTCCTTCAAGTAGAAATGGGTCTGGGTTCTTATGGGTCATGGGTCAAAACATTTGTAAACGCTGCAGAACTTTTCGATGAATGGGATTTTTAAAAAATGGAAACCTTTTATGAATTGAATTGAAAAATGAAAACAATTACCAAAAAGGTGCAAGGGAGGTCCTTTCAATCAGAAGTTACTCCCCTTGAATTACTCTTTTTTGCTAGGATGAATTTAAGAGTTAACATTCTATAACTATAATAGAAATTAATGAAATGTTCTGATTAATTATTCGATTAATTCACTTTATGAATAACAAGGAGAGGCAATCATAAGGAGGTGTCAGGTGGCGTAACGGTTACCAACACAGAAAACAGAATCGGCCGAGTTCAAGTTTCAGCCGAGGCTGTTTAAAAGTATTTCACACTAATCCCCTTGGGAAAGGCATGAATCTATTTCTCCCGCCAGCTATGGGTAAATAGCAGGGCAGTGGATCTCTTTAGCCCTGTAAGGCAGTCTCACTAAGAGAAGGTTACTCTGATAGAAAAAACCTGCAGCTTGGCAGTCACCATAGCTGGTCCCAAGCCTGGGTAAAGGCGGAGGGTTGGGCGTGGGGCTAGCAACAATATTCCGTAAACAAAAACCTACCTGCTACTGAAACCGCAGCAGAGGCCCTACACTCCACAAAACGTCTACAAAAGCAATCATAAATCTAAAACCGTAACAAAACAAAAAGGTTAATCTTTGGTCCAGCTAAGGTTTTAACTAAGAGCAGTGGTTCTTCAACCCATGGCCGAGAACCAAATGAGAGTTGCAAGGATTCCCCTGAGGGTTACGGGATGGTTTGAAAAAGATATTAATAATAATAAAAATAAAATTTAAAATATTTGAAAAAGAAAAAAATAATTTAAAAAATGTTTAGAACAATGTTAAAAGTAAAAAATAGTGCAAATATATATACATCACAATTTTGGAATATAAAACATCATTGAGACGCTGGAACAAAAAAAATAGTTGTGAATAATAAAACATCTGTAAATGGATGAAAACACATCCAATACTTTTACTTGATTATTAAATTTGATTAAAATTCAGTAAAATTTATTGAATGAAACTAAATGAAGAAACACTGAAATTATGTTTCCACCCTGATGGTTGCCAGGCCCCTCCCAAAATTCTGTGTTCAGGGTCGCAGCCAAAAAAGGTTTGGTAACACTGAGCTATGGGGAGAGTCATTTCACAAGCAAAGTTTTACTAAGGCACAAGACCAAAAAAACCTAAAATGAAAAGAATTTTTAAAAAATGCTTAATAGCATAATATGTTGGAGGCTGCCCATGGGAACTTGTAACCATGCAGTCCGCTTCATGGCCGGGTTGTTGGCGGCTAAACCAGCAACCCCCCATCGAGTTTCTTCCTTAAGGAGTAGCTCTAAAAATAACAGCTGTCAAAGTGGCAGTGGCATAGGTTGTCACTGCCCCTCATGCATTGAGGAAGACAAGACTGCGACAGACTGTGGTATCGTCATCTCTCTGCAATTGGATCGGCCACCCATTGTCTCAACTCTGCCATGGATATAAGGCCTTTGACTCTTTCTCCACATTTATCAAACTCACTAGCAATTGACTTAAGGTTTCAAAGAAACATTGAAACATCCTCGACTACAAGGAAATAACACCAATAATGCAAACAAAAATAAAATAACATAATGCAGACATTATTATAAAAGTAAAGTGCCTCCCGTCTCTTAAGAGACAACTCCCATTGGAGTATGAATGGCCGGTGACTAAGTCCCAGTTTCCATTGCATGCGTCAGTTTAATGATCTTTGCAAGTTGCAAGTCTGGTTAAGACCAGGACTTTATTCTTACAAGTTTTTATGACCACTCCCTTGGCAGGATGCAAGTCCACCGAAGGGATACTTCTACCCTAATCACACAACTTAGAGTGTACCCAATTAGCTGCTGAGTGCACAGGGAAATTAGTCCTCAGAAAAGTAAAGCATCCATCTCTTAAGGTGTTATGATATACTGCCACAAAAAGGTTATTCCAGGGTCAAACACCTGTGCGGAAATGTAAGCGACCCGCTGACCTTAGGAAATAGGTATATGTGTGGGTGTCCAACAAACAGGATGTGGATGACACCTTCGTGGGCGTTCGAGAAATCTATAAAGCAGAACACAGAGAGCAGATGCGGACAGAAAAACTCAGGACCCAGAAGCGACAGACATCAGTGGAGCCGAAAGGCACTAGACCGCTGTCCCTGTTGGGGACAGACTGATGGTTCTCCTTATCTCTCTCCCTCTCTTCACTCTCCGACTGACAAAGATGTATGCTATGAAATAAAAATACGTCTCATATTTTTACAACCAGTTTTTCGAGTCCTTCCTTTCTATCCAAGTCCAGGACATTCACCCCACTATACAACAAAGGGACAAATCCCATTGAAGTATAAATGGCCGTTGATAAAGTCCCAGTTTCCGTTGCATGTGTCAGCCTAGTGATCCTTGCAAGTTTCAAGTCTGGTTAAGACCTAGACTTTATTCTTACAAGTTTTTATGACTACTTCCTTGGCAGGATGCAAGTCCACTGAAGGGATACTTTCACCCTAATCACACAGCTGAGAGTGTACTTACTTAGCTGCTGAATACACAGAGAAATTTGTCCTAATGAAGAGTTTTCCACACTTTTTGCTCATACCAGGAATCGAATCCTAGACCTTCTACGTGCTGACAAGAGAACAATGACACTGAGTTTTTCTGGGTATTGCAAATTATACAAAAACTAAAACTTTGATAAGATGTTCCTTTTGAGTTATCTTGCCAGTCCCAAGCTCAGGTAAAGGGCTAGCAACTCTACCCCATAAAACCTACTTTCTACTGAAACTGCAGAAGCATCACCCAAGCAATTGCCCGAGCGATCACCCCATCGAGAGCCTGGTTGGAACGGCTCATGATGCATGTGTTACAATATATAGAGTGACACTGTTAATCAGTTGTGATATATGTATATATATATATATGTAATGTTTGTAGATTTGATTAGACAATATGGAAAAGAAAGATTGAGAAAAGCGTGTTACATCTCAAACATGTTTATTATCATGAAGATAAATCTTTATGCATTTCATCATTGTGAATGACGTCATCAGAAGAGATTTGAACATAGCAGAGCCGTGCACCATCCATGCTGTGTGGTGTGATTGAAATGAGAAGTGTTTTCTCAATCTTTCTCTTCCACATTGTCTAATCAAATCTACCATTCTGTCAGATTCCCTTACATCCACACAACAAACATATGTAATGTTACAATATATAGTTATGCCATATAACCCCTTGTCTCTTTCATATGTACGAACATTTCGAGTTTACCAACTCAACCTCTTTTGAATGAGCGAGTTGTATATTTGTTTCTGCTGTCCTCTGTTCTCCAGCAGACCGTTTGAAACTTTCTGTTATTCGGGCATGCACACATGCAGCCGCTTAGTTTGCTTATGCCTTGGGCCTGCTCTGAGTCCACTAGTCCATGCATCTAACCAACAAGCCAAACCTGCAAGTACAAGGCTTCTAAACAGAACAAGTTTATTTGCATAGGGAGTGGCACAATTGAGTTTTCACATGAGTATTTTGCATGATATTTCACTACTTTTATATATATTTTTTCATATCTGGAATATTACAAATATTATTTTGTTTTCCAATGTAAAGCAAAAAACACAGAAGTTTTTTAAAGGACAAATGTAAAGAAAATGAAAAATAAATGAATAAAAAGGCTGTAATTGATTTATAAAACCTTCTGATATTTCATACAAGGAGGGCATTGGCTTAAGAGTTGACAATTCTGTGGAAAGAAATACAAATTGTTTGTAAAGTCAACAACTTGTTTGATGTGTCAGTCCCTCCACGGTTCCTCCACTTTTCCTCCATCTTTCCTCACCTCCAAACATTTATTCTCCAAAAAATATCACCCAAATAGGCTCTATGCTTTTCCCTCCAAATGTCTCACCAATTGGAAAAAGGTGCAAAGTTCAAACAGCAAGTTGATTGCTCAACAATTATTCAGCAGCAGCAGCTATTTGTTGACCAATGTGAACACATCTAAATCCAAGGCCTGTGGGAGCCTACCTATTTAAAATATAAGCAGCCGACAGAAGGATTTTGTCAGTCGCAACCTCTCTGCCCGAGGGCATGGTCGTTTGACTCACACACGTTCACCTGTGCACATGGCAAATCTAACACTCACCATGGCAAGCAAGTCCCTGATTTGACTCACTTTATTCTGTTCAACATGGGTGGGGGGGACCAAGGTCAGGGGTAGCCTTACTAAAGCTAATGTTCTGCCCACGAGGGCGGAATGTGACTCAAAGTCGGTTTAACGTGGGGGCCAAGTGTCACAAAGGCGTCAGAAATGTCCTTCCAATCCTCCCTTTATAGTGCAGTGGGGAGGTGCTACCCCAGGGACAGATCCCCAAGAATAGGCTCGCCTTGTTTATGCTGTGTCCGGCACAAAGATGAGCCTCACAACCGAACAGATACTACACTAGCATCCCAGCCCGAAGGTCAGGATCGGGTAAGTATAAAGAAGAGTAAGAAGCAGTGATAAAAACTGCACGTCAGTATTGACCTTGTGGCCTTCAGAAATTTGGGGAAAAAAGTTCCATACACGCAGAAGAAATCTTTGTTGAGTGTTCCCATTCCCAAAGTGCGGATGTTTATTTCTCTTGAATTTAAACATTAAGAAAAGCGAGGAAAGTTTTAGTGATAACTTTTTAATCGGCTGTAAATAAAGATTATGTGAAACAAATTCAGGTGAAAATTGAACTTTAGCACTCGGTAGGTGACTTTGTTTGCCGAGTAAAAAGTTTGTTCTGCCACTGAAGGCGACTCCAATCACCAGACAATAGTGTGTTTGAATTTTGCGGTTGTGTTGTCATGTCAATTTCAGTCATACATGAACAGACAGACAAGTTACAGGCTTTCAAAGTTACTAAGTGCACAAAATCTTGGCACCCTTGAAAAATAATGCAGAGTGCTAATGGTTAATTCAACAGAAGTTCCTCAACCAGCAAAAATACTTTCTAAGCAGTCTGAGGAGTAAGATAATCTTATTCAGTTTCTAGGATGTGTGGGTAAAAAAAACCCATCCCTTTTTCTAATCCACTGGTTGGTAAAAATTGACAAATGGACAGTTTTGTTTGTGAGATATTTGTCTGTATAAAATAAGTACAAAACAGGTCACTCAATAGAAACTGCAACATGCCTTGTTGGGGGTGATCAATTAAAAGATTGGAAAAGGGGTGATCAATGAATAAGTTACTTTTCTCGCCCTTTGTTGGGCGGTGATCACTAAAAAAAGCATTAATTTAAAAAATTTAGCATAAACTTACATTGGCACAAGTTAACCTTTAGCACTCTATAGGTGACTTTGTTTGCCAAGCAGAAAGTTTGTCCTGACACTGCAGGCGGCTCTAATCACCAGACAATAGTGTGTTTGAATTTTGCAGCTGTGTTGTCATATCAATTTCAGTCATGCATGAACAGACACACAATTTACAGGCTTTCAAAGTTACTAAGTGCACAACATCTTGGCACCCTTGAAAAAGAAATGCAGAGTTGCTAAGGGTTAACCTATTGCACCTGAGAAGCAAGTCCAAGTACAAATCAAAGCAGGTTCATTCAATTTTCAAGATAACAAATGACGATGGAAAATATTAACAAAAGCCAATTTATCTACATCGGAACTGAGAAATTATTTTGTTGAGGGGCCCAAACTTTCTTTTGAGGGCCTGACCTCTGGTACAAGGAGTTCACCAAAAAGGCAAGAACAAAATCGGTGGGGTCAGTTATTGAGTATTCATGTTTTGTAGCAAGGTGAAGGAAAAAATACAAAGAAACAAATTCAAGTTGATCTTGAGAAAAAAGAATGTAGAGTGCTGTAGGTTAACCTTTTCAGAATTGTAAAAGACAGCATGGCTTCCATTGATAAAAAATGCGGGTTTTGAAAGAAAAAAAAAGGAAGAGTTAAGAAACGAAGGGAAAAATCGTTTGTTCCAAACAATACAAAAACAGGAATTGAAAACCTGGAAGGAAGAAGAGACATTCCAAAAACAAAATGTTCTTCTTCATTTGCTAGCCTTCCTGCATTACGGTCTGTTTTCTCCTTCGCAAATTCACTTTTGTAACAATAAAAATTTCTGTCTGAATTTTTTAGATGAGGAATTATCATTCTAGATAGATTTTGTCAGACTATTGTCCTCATTCTGATTGTTACTTTACATTTCCAACATGGCAGCCGTTGAACAACTCAGCAACTTTTTAACAGCACCTTTTGGCTGGAATAATCATTCCAACTCTTCCAAAGTATTTACAAAAAGAGGCATCAATCCAGGGCCACAACAAGGGACAAATGTTTGTGGGGGACCAAGGGGTAACTAAATGTTGGGGGGAGCTAAGAGGTAACCAAACCAAATGCAGTTGGGAGTTTCAAATTTCCTAGCATTTCAGGACCCCAAATTCCCAAATATATCATTTTCAGCCGTCTGATATTTGCATAAAAGCCTCTTGTATTAATCTGGTTTCCAGGCAAAATCTCTGAAATTCTGCAATGTTTGATGTCAATTCAGACATAAGAATGGCTAATAATTGCATAATTCATTTCAAAATGGTTTATTCTTACTTACATATTTTGTTTTATTCTTATTTCTTTTTTGTTTTTTATCTGCAAAATGTTGGGGGGGGGGTCCACCTGCCCCAAACCCTCCCTGCTCATTACATCCCTGCATCAATCACATGGCCTAATACAAGAACCCCCCAGGATTGAATGGGGTTGTCGTCCCCAAATTCCAACAGTGTTTTCGATCAAGAGATGCACCTGAGGCAGGCCGTAGAATACAACATACAAAACATTGTGTAGAAGAAAAAAAAAACAATACAAGGACAATAGTCTGAAAGAAAATCTATGTATAACAACAAAAATCATTATTATTTCTGTGAACTGAATTTCATTCTGAAATTAATCCCAAACACAAAATTCCCACGAAGGCACACAATCCAGAACAATCTGTGTCTTAAGATTTCTAGCTAGATGATATGAAACCACTGTCTTCCGTCCACACCAAACTGCATTCAAGAAGTTTTTTAATAAATAACAACAATGCAGTCATCAATTACAAAAGAAATAAATGACTAGCCTGAAAAGGTTTTAATATTAGGGTGTATCACAAACTTTTATTCCAAAGCTTATTTCATATACACATCTATAGACTCCACTACAATTGATGTCACCCAGGGTGGTAACTTATGGGGTCATCACCCCCCTTCCAGAACTTGCTCTCTTCCCAGGATATCTAGAATGTTGGTGATCTTTTTGTACTAACTAATATTATTAATTATTCATCATGATTCTCCCATATTATTGAATGTGATGACATAAGCCCACATTTACTAACAATTCTATTCATCTTTAGTTTTCAATTTTTCAGTTCTGACTTTTTGAAATAAGTATGGGTACCATGAAAATGTTTTTATTCAGTATCTTTAAAAGAACTATACAATAAAACTATAAAGCACTCAGAGGACGCATACCTCTGGCAACGTCATTGTCAGGGGAAATAATTTTGCATTGATCTGCCCCAAAATTTAATCACTTCTTTTGTAGCCCATTTCCCAAAATGTCATTGAAATCCATTGAGTACTTTCCGAGATATCGTGTGGACAGATAGATGTTTCATTAGAAAAAAGAATTACCAAGAAACTATATGAAAATCTTTTAGGCAGTCATCTTGGTGTCACACCCTCTGGTGGTGTCACCCGGGGTGGGCAGCCCCCTCCTCCCCCACCTTGGTATGCTACTGTTCCATTATATTATCAATATTATTATTACATATATCATATCATTTATCAATACTAATCAGCTGTACCTTTAGTTTCAGGTGTTATAATGGTGAATACAAGTATTTGAGGCTTTATTTTAAACACAGCCTTAAAACGGCCGAAGCTGCTTGCAGAAATTGGGAAGTCGAAGGAAATGAAACAATATCAGACTTTACAGCCCAAAACTGGTTTAAGCTTTTTAAGGGTTGTGACTTGTCGCTTGAAATAAAGTCCAGAAGTTAGTGACCATCAGTTGTTGTTTATGATGGTTTTAAAACGCAGCAGAACCTGACCACCAGGACTTGAAAACTTATAGTTGATTCATAGATAGTCTTTAGATGTGTACATGAAATACGCTTTGGAGTAAAGGTCTGTAAAAACGAAAATATTTTTGATACATCCTAATATATATAATGATAATAATATATATTCATAGATAATCTTTAGATGTGTACATGAAATAAGCTTTAGAGTAAAGGTCTGTAAAATTAAAAATACATTTGATATACCCTAATATATATAATGATATTCAAATGGTTCTTCGGACGATTGAACTCCTTCTTGTTATTTGTGTTGTAAACACGACTTTTTGGCCGATCCATTCTTCGACTTTCTTCAGGTGTAAAATCCGAGTGTGATGGATTAAAGTTTAATTTTTTGCTTTTGTCAGTGACAAAATTAGTGCTTTTAATTCTTATAGTCTAAATTCTAAGTATCTAGATTCCATTTTGAATGACAGCGAAATAAAACAACGATAGGTTGGAAAGCATTCGGTATGAATAGAGACATT